>PVKM010043430.1:0-12522 GCA_004027735.1 Carollia perspicillata | reverse complement strand
TTGAACTCTGCATCTGATAGATTGGCTATCTCCTTGTCACTTAGTTCTTTTTCTGCAGTTTTGCTCTGTTCTTTCATTTGAGCCGTATTTCCTTGTCTTGGCACACCTGTTATATAGTAAGGGGTGGAGTCTTAGGAATTAGCCAAGACGGGCAACTCACCTCACTGTGTTTTGGTGCTGTATGTGGGGGAGGGGTCAGAGAGGGAACAATGCATCTTGCTTAGCTCTTGCTCTGCTCCCACTCACTTCCCCCACTGCCCACAAATGAATTGCACATTTCTGATTCCCAGTGAGTTCGTGTATATTCTAGGACCCTGTGGGCCCCTCCAGTAGACTCTCCTGTGAGACAGGCAGCTTTTCCTACCACTGCGACCCCCACAGGTTTTTACAGCCAGAATTTTTGAAACTTTCTTTTCCCAGTGCTGGATCCCTGTGTTGCATGGTCTGCCTCACTCCCTAGTTGTTCCTCCTGGTCTGCACTCAAATTATCCGCACTCAAATGTGAGACCACCTGATCCACTAGCCACTGTCTTGCCACACGTCCTCTCTGCCCCACTTGCCCATCTCCATCCCTCCTACCAGTCTGGATGAACGTTTCTTCTTTAACTCCTTGGTTGTTGGACTTCCATACAGTTCAATTTTCTGGCAGTTCTGGTTGTCTTTTGTTTTTAAAGTGGTTGTTATCCTTCTTTTGGTTGCGCAAGGAAGTGAAGCGTAGCTGCCTATGCCTCCATCTTGGCCAAAAGCCTCAATGTTTCGTTCATCAGAAAGTTTTAACAAAAATTTCTTTTAGAAAGAAGGTCTTGGGCATGGGAAATAAAGGAGACATCACTCTTCCTTATATAGGCAGATAGAAATATATAGATCTCACTACCCTGTGTTGATTTACAAACACTAAATACATATTTCTTTTTATTAATGTTGCTGTTTAAGCAATAGTTAATTGGGTGGAGCTTTGGGTTTATTTCTTTGTAATTCCCTACAGTAAAAAAACAAAAATAAAACTAAAAAAACTATATTGTTACAAACATATACCATAGAAAGAAGGTAACTAAATGTTTTGTTTAATTATAAATACAAATTATAGTCTACAGCATCTGCAGAAGGCCTATATATCAACCTAGATAACATTCATTCTTATGGAGAATGACACCTCAGTGATAGCTAAAAATAACAAGGCTCAGATTGTCCTTCCAAATTTAAACAAGATAAAAATTAGGTAAGAGCATTTCTAGCCTTAGAGAAACAATGCAGTAATTCAGTATCCATGTGAGCCACAATATTCATGTCTTCAGATAATAACTTCCCCATGGTCAAAAAGAATAAGTCACAAGGATGCCAGGAATAGTAAGGATAATGATATATCCTACCTAGGGTAGGAAACTACTGATCTTTACTGTAATGCCTGTTCAAAACAAGGTTCCCTGCTATGGTTGATCATTTTAGAAGATACTAATAAAAAAATCTGAACTATTTTATTTGAGTTGTACTATACCTACAGTTTCAAGTGGCCAAAAAGAAGATACATGTATTCAAGTCAAGCTTGGTTCATTTAATAAATATTCAATTAGTCATCAGATATTTGCTTGTTTATTTATTATGTTTTTTATCCTCACCCAAGGAGATGTTTATTGATTTTACAGAGAAGTGGGGAGAGAAAGAAAGAAAGGGAGAGATACGTCAATGTGAGATAGAAACATTTATCGGTTGCCTATTGCACACACCTGACTGGGACCAAACCTACAACCTAGGAATGTGCCCTGACTGAGAATCTAACCCATGACCTTTTGGTTTATGGGACAATGCTCCAAACAACTGAGCCACACCAGGCAGGCCTCATCAAATATTTACTGAATGAAGAAGACAAATACCCACATACCCTACTTCCTCCCCTCTAAAATGGGCATAAGGTTTAATCAAACATTTTGCAAAATAATATATATGATTGCCTATTAAGCACATGAAAAGATATTAAATACCACAATTATCAGAGAAAGGCAAATTGAAACCACAGTAAGATCCTACAGCATACCCACTAATATAGCAAAGTTGAAGACTGGCAATCTCGTGTGTTAACAAGATTGTGGAGCAATGGAACTTCTACATACTCCTGGTGGGTACGTAAAATGGTTCATTCTCTTGGGAAAACAATTTAACTGCATCTTATAAAGTTAAGCTTAAACTAACCAAATGACCCAACAATTACACTCTACTCAAGCAAAATGAAAGCAAGTCCACACACACACACAACTTGTAAATGAAACTTCATAGCAACTTTATTCATGATGCAATAGTCCCAAATTTGAAATATCCCAATAACCCAATAAGCAAACTACACTGTATTAAAACAATAGGATGCTGTACCACAATTAAAATGAGTACATACATAATATTAATTGGTGGGAACTGCCCTGCCTGGTTTCAGGAGCTATAACCCCCACCACAGCTAAGGCTGAGTGAGTGACCTTAGGACCATAAACCGCTAAGGAGACAAAGCTTATCTCCCTGGCAGAGGTGCCACTTCTGCTCCTTTATCCATAATTGGCCCCCAGTGCTTGATCGGTTAGCCAATGACCGGTAAGATTCCCCAAAGAGGGAACGACCTAAGACGGGCATGATCATGTGGAGGCCCCAGGGAAGGACTTGGGGGGCTATGGAGAAAGAGGGTGATGGACCCTCACCCCTCGACTTTGACAAAGCCTGAGTCCTCATTCTGGGTTTGAGAATTCTCCTAATTTCTGGGCTATCTTGCCTCCTCTGCCTGAAACAACGACAGAGGGCGGTGCAGCCTTGTGCTGGAAAGGACGGGCTTCCCAGAAGATCAGGCCTGAGGAAGAATATGTAAAATCCTGTGAAACCTGCTTTGCTAAGAATGCTTTTAATTAAATGATAAAGGTCTGAGAAGGAAATGAGTTTGTTTCCCAAAGTTTTGTAGCCTTTTAGCTAAGAGACACTGACTCAAATTAAGCCCTAATAGTTCTTTGTATGCTATCGACTGTTTGATCCTTACTGCCTGACAATGATTAATGAGCTGCACCTGTATTCCTGTGCAATTTAAACCCAGTAAAAGCTTGTCTAGGCAAGGGTGCACAGCACTCCCCCCATGAGGGAGTAACCATGCCGTCGCTTTTCCTCCACAGGACTCAGTAGTCCCTGTGAATGTCTCATATCTCATCCATGATGCTGCGGGCACTACGAGCTGATGCACACGTCAATTAATAAATCTCAAATAAATAATGCTAGCAATGAAGCTAGGCACAAAAAAGAACATACTGTAAAATCTATCTTTACAAACAGTTTTAGTAAAGGCTAGTCAGACTGAGAGCGACAGAGGGCAGTTAAGTTGTTACCTGAGGGTAGACAAACATTGCAAATGGGCACAGGGGATTTAAGATCTATGGAGCGTATCAACATCAATTTCTTGGCTTTGCAATTGTACTACAGTTATGTTATAACTGGGAAAAACTGAATGAAGGGTACATGGGCCCTCTGCATGCACACCGATTCCAAAATAAAATATTTTATTTTTTAAAGATTTTATTTATTTTTCAACAGAGGAGAAGGGAGGGAGAAAGAAAGGGAGAGAAACATCAATGTGTGGTTGCTTCTTGTGCACCTCCTACTAGGGATCTGGCCTGCAACCCAGACATGTGCCCTGACTGGGAATCAAACTGGCAACCCTTTGGGTCACAGGCCAGTGCTCAATCCACTGAGCCACACCAGCCAGGCAATATAAAATATTTTAAAAAGGGGGAGCATAAGAAACCTTTTGGGAGGAGATGCCAGTAAAATATATCTTGGGTTATGATAGTGACATCACAGGTTTAGACATTTGTCAAAACTTACAGAGCTATACATTTGTATGTAAACAAGTATATTTTATAATATGCAAATTATACTGTAATAAGATTTGTTTCAAATTTTTAACACACACATAATTATTGAATGACTATGTGGTAGACACTGTTCTAAATACTTAGTTTTCAAATTATTAGAAAACTGAACTACAAGAAAGAGAATAAATCTTGGTAGTTAAGATGGCCCTGTGTTTAAATCCTGGACACGTTGTTTATTACTAGTGAGCCCAAGAGCACTGCTTAACCTCTGAACCGTACTCTTCTCATCTGCAAAAACAGAGCACGGTATCACAGTAGTTCCATCTCAAGACTATTGAGAGGATTAAATGAAACTCGCAGAGTTTGGCACCAGGAAAGCACTCAATAAGTGATGGAAATTACCATTATGAGAATACAGCATGGACAACTGAGGCAAGAGAGAAAGAACTGGTATCAGTCCAAAGGTAGACTGTTACTTGAAAAAAAATTTTTCAGCTAAACATAAAACTTGTCCTGTTAGCTTAGAAATAGTGAAAAACAAAATACAGGCCTAGGGAAACGTGGATTACATGATATTTTTCGAGTTTCTGAAAGGGAATAAAATACTACTTGTGCTCAAATGGTCTGGACATTTGTAAACTGGTTAACAAACACTTAGTACATGATATATTCCAGGCACTGTTCTGGAGTTGCAGTTCAGGAAATAAACCAACTGGTAAATCACTGATATTTCATAGTCATATCTACCAACTCTACCTCTAGGTATAAAGCACTCTGGAATTTGACCAAAAGGATGACAATGTTTACCAGCAAAATCTCTATTACCTAGAATCTAGGGTTTTATATTCCCCTTAGGAGACCAGAGTGCTAGACATTATAAAGACAGTGACAGTTAGCATTTGAGCCTTGAATACCAAAGACGTCTATGGGATCCAAATGTACTCCTTGAGTTGAAAGCAAAATTCCAGAGAAGATCCAGGATACAGTATCTCTTCATGCCATATATACTGTAGGCTCACACATGACATTCCTATTGAGATAGACCAGGGACTTATAGGTTGGAAGAAATTAAGACATAGACACACTTGGTTTACACTTGAGCTTTCCATTGAAACTAGCCAAGCCAGCTATAGTCTATGATCATGGAAGTAAAACTCCTTTCTACTGCAAATGTGCCAAAGGGCAGGGTTAACTATGTTGCCCATTAACATTTACTCTATGTTCCGTGACATATGTAAGCGAAAAGCCTCAACCTTTGCATTATGTTAACAACACTGCACTTTTGGGCATCTAATCTCAAATTAATTGCCAATTATTTAGGAGGCCTGGCTATAAATCTCCTAATCGTCAAGGGCAATGAAATAATAAATTGCAAGACAGAGTTTGTCATGCATCTACACTTTCTATGAAATTCAAGATTTGTTTTGCAAATGGAAAACATAGATCAGAAATACAAGAAACTTTATCCAGGAAAATGATTCATTTTATAATATGTCTGATTATAAATGGGAAAATGGGGTTTAGACAACCATAGATTTACCATTTTATATTTTAATATTTTATCTATATATCTGGAATTCTGTTTTTTACATTTAAATCAATATATTGCTGCTTTTTAAATTTGCATTAGTTTACAGAAATTTAACCATGTCAGTTGATGTAATTTTTGTTGTTTTAAATGTTGTATAATATTTCATTTAAAAAATATACCAAAGTATATTTCTCCTTCATAGAATATTGGGCTATCCCCATTGCTGCAATATTATTGTAATGCCTTTTAAAAAAAATAGCGTGTTAATTTTTTTCTCTAGACTACCAAAATATGGAAACGGACACAAACATCTTCAATGTAACTAGATATTGGTAAATTCTTCTCCAAAATGGTGGTGCCAATTTGCCTTCCAGCAACAATTTTTGGAGGTCCTGCTTTCTTCCCACACTCAGGGCGACATTTGCTATTATTAGTGTAGCAGGGGTCCCTGATACCACCCACAGATTTGCTGACTAATGATCAGAATTCACAGGACTCAGTATAAGGTTGCCTCAGTGCTATGATTTTTATAGCAAAAGTATGCACAGCAATAGCAGCAAAGGGAGAGTCTCACAGGGCAACAAAGTCCAAAGGCCTCCAGATGCCAGCTTCCCAGGGTCCTCTCCCACTGGAGTCACACACTCAGTTCCCAGTACAACAAGTTATAACAATGCTGCGCAGTGTTGCTCATTTGACACTCTGAGAAGCTCATTAGACACTCGGGGCCCACAGTTTTTACTAGGAACCAGTCAAGTAGACAGCATATGCCTGACATGAAACAAAACTAGACTTTTAAAAGGAAAGCATAAACCGTACCTTTTGCCTAAAAAGTTAAAGCACAGTTGAGTCAATGGAGAGAATCCCTCTGAAACCCAAGCTCCCAGATTCCAGCCAAAAGCCAACTTGGTAAGCAGGCTTTCACGTGAACAGTTATAAACTTTTCTCTGCACAGTCCACCTTTTTTAAATCTTTCCAACCTAATAAGGATAAAATGGCAACCTGGTGTTACACTAACTTACAATTATTGATTACTAGTGAAATTGACCAGTACATCTTTTTTTGTCTATTTTCTCTCCTGTGACTTCCTTTTCATATTCTTTGTGCATTTTCCTAATGAGTTGTTTTGTTATTCTTGGTATGAATCTGATACGATTCTTTTATCAATTATTTAGGTCGCAAATTTTGCTCGTCATTATTTCAACATGAAAGGATCCCCTAAGAAAATTGAGGGGTGCCATTTTTCCAACCTTTCCTCTCCTATGCTACACAGTTTTCTGCCAAATCAAAGAGAAGCATCATTTTCAAGGTTACAGGTTTTGAGGGGACTCTGCTTGATCTGATATCTGCCTCCTAAGAGAGAATGTAAGTCAATAGAAATAATCTTCATGGTCAAGATGGTTTTTCAGTGAGAACACTTTTCAGCCCTCTTAACTCATCCAGTTCTGACCAAGAAGGCAAAACACAACTCTCCCTGTGCTGTGTGAGCTCCAGATGACCCACCTCTACTTGGTCAGAAAACAGTGTTTCATTATAATGAGAACTTAGATTTTAATACATTTCATATTTTCAATGTTGAGGAAGACTTGCACATGTATATTACACTAATCATACTTCCAGAAGATTCTGCTTTAGCACACAATTTCTTCATGAAATGATTATAGTTGTAGGAAAGACATTTATTAAGGCAACAAATAGTTTGCACTGTGGTGAAGCTACTGCAGCAAAAAAAAAAAAATCGGTCAGTTCAGCAGTTCAGGTTTAGAAAGAAAAATTTGTTAATGATTTTATTTATTTACTTTTAGAGAGAAGGGAAGGCAGGGAGAAAGAGGAGAGAAATATCAATCAGTTTCTCTCGTACACGCCTCTTGCAGTGATTGAACCCCAAACCCCGGCATGTGCCTTGACCGGGAATTGATCCAGCAACCTGCTTTGTGGCATGATGCCCAACCAACTGAGCCACACCAGTCAGGGCAAGAATAATTTTTTAAAGCCAGAACTATAAATTGAAATCCAAATTAACTAGTTTCATAGTCATTCAAACTTGTAATTCAAAATATATTGAAATGAGCATTGTCTGAAAAAGATGTTTGCTATTTGTTTCTGATATATTTTTCTAACTGTAACAATAATATAAATTATTGAGGAGCTAGTGATTTATGGGTAGAGTTTCCACTAGAAAAAATAAAATGTGTGAGGACGGCTGGTGACGATGGCTGTACAACAAGGTACTTACTGCCACAGAACAGTAAACTTAAAAATGGTTAGCATGAGAAATCTCATGTTATGCATACTTTGCCACAATAAAAAGGTAATACAGATTACTTACAATATTTGAAAAGTACACAAAAGTACAAAGAAAGTTAAAACCAAATGTACTTGATTTGTATCACCCTTAACATTTTGATTGTGTATGTACATACACACATATATTGTACATATGTAATTACAATACAGTTAGACATTTGAGGAGATCCATTCACTGATTCAACAAATATTTACTAAGTGCGCCCAGCCCTTAAGATCCAAGAGGACAACGCGGAATCCCTGAGCAGGGACTGGTGGGCAGACAGGGCTGGCCTCCAGACAGAGACAACTGTTAAGATGTGAACTGAAGGGAGAGAAGAGGCTGGCTGGCTGGCTGGCTCTGCACAATGTGGGGAAAGAGCATTTACACAGAGGGAACAGCATGTGCCAATGGGTTAGACGTAGAAAAGAGCTCACACAAAGGGTGGCACAGACTGAGGCTAAAAAGAGACACGGAAGCCAGATAGTTCTGTGCCTTACAGGCCATGATGAAGAGTTGGCATTTTAAACCAAGCTCAGTAGAAATCCACTGAAGTGAGTTTGGTCAGGGATGGGGGAAGGTGTGGTCTAAATTCTGAGATGACTTTTGCATCTGTGCAGCGGGTCAGATGTAGAGGCATGTGACAGGATGAAGCCAATGGAATTGATCACAGACCTGGAGTGCTGGGACAAGGAGATGCCCCTTCCAGGAAGAAGGCAGGAAGGGACAGACAGGAGGTGTCACTGAAAGCTGGAACTGATAGGGTTTGCTAATGTGATGGAGAACAACAGCAAAGGCAAGGGAAGAGTCAAAATGAATCCAATGCCTGTGCTTACCTGGTGATGAACCGGTCTGATGGAACAGAGTTGCTATTATGTTGAGATGTGTAGTTTCCTGCTGTGTACGTGCATTTTTAACCAAATATCCTAACACCGAATTCAGAGCATTCCCAATATACTACTAGCGCTCAAAAATATAGTTTTATTAGCTATGTACTATTTTATTTTCTCATTACATCACAGCCTATTTAACTACTACCAATTACTATGCATACATCCCCTGTGATTAATCTTCTTGTATAAATGCTATCTGTATTTCTGGTTATTTTTCTCATGATTCCTGAAATGAAAATATTGAGACTAAAAAGATAAAAACATTTTAGGTTTTTGATACAAATTCCTTCCAAAAATATTTTATCAGCTTTCCTTCATCCAGCCTGATTTTAAATGGCTCCAAAGTAGCAATGTGGATCCATCATACTATTATCAGTTTCATGTTAATATCCATTTAGATATATTTCCTTTAAAAAAACTAGTATAAACACTGCTGTCATGAAAAATCTTGACTATAAATTTTTGCTGAAATTTCCTAAGATAGGAATTACTAGAGTAATAAATATAAACATAATTTTAAATATTTTTGAAACAGTTACAAATTGCTTTCCAAAAAGGTTATACCAGTTTCTAAAGTCAAAAAGAAATACGATATCACTAATCTGACAATTACAGTGTCAAAATGAGAATGATTTTTCCCCTTTTAATTGTGAGAATTAAAAAATTTTCTATCTGTACTTCAAATGTGTACCAACACTATATCAGTGAGGCAACACATGATAAAACTATGCTGCTTTTCATTTAGAGAAACTGCTGATTCCAATAGGAAAATTAATTTGGAGATAGGCTGTTGAGAAGTAATGAATGAAATTCCACTGCCATATATATTTAAGTAAAAAAATAAAATAGAGAAACAAACAAACAAAAAAAGCCCTTGCTTTTAAAAATACACGGATTGGGAACACTCAGTGTGCCAGTTCCTTACCGAATTACTTCCAAGCCCCCTTCTCTCAAATGACATGAAAGTGCTGGTTTACATTAGGGGTCAGCAAAATTTTTCTACAAAGGGCCAAGGGCCAAGATACATATTTTCCAGCTTTGGGAGCACATCGTGACTGTGTCCAACTACTAAACCCTGCCTTTGTCATTTAAAAGCAGCCATAGATTATATGTAAACAATGTTGTTTTCCAATAAAATTTTATTTACAAAAACAGGCAGCATATGTGGCCTACAAGCCATAGTTAGGCTAACACCTGGCCTACATGTTGGCCCTGCATCTTCAGGTGAGCAATTCTCTTTAAGCAATTCTTAGGGTAGAGGTGGTGGGTATTCACTGTCTCCAAGGTTAGCCTAAGCAGCATTATCCAGAAACTTGTTCAATGCAAATTTTGAGGTTCCATCCCAGACTTACTGAATTAGAACCTCTGGGGTCCCGTTCAACAATCTACATTTCAACAAGCCTTCCAAGGGCTTCTAACAGATGCTGAAGTTAGCAAACCAATGGTCTAAGCCACAGCAAACCCCCTAAGAAAACGTGTGCAGCTGCACTCTGAGAATGAGTCTATTGGACAATTTCTCACATATGTTTCCCATCTCTGGCAAACCTCACTACTGCCATTCTACTACTGGGATAATAATAACACCTTATAATAATAGGTACAGCAGAAATGACTCCAAGCAGGTGGTACCTGATCAGACATGCAGAGATTAAATCTGTTCATTCCCCTAGTGGTACAAAGACAGTTACTCTTTCAGGCATGTTTCGGTAGAACTTAAATAAAATGAAAAAGAAAAATGTGCAGTGAGTCTATGATGTGAAATACAGGCTGCAGGATAGATCTGTGTGTGCTGATGAAGCTTTAGAAACTACTACTGACCCTGAACTCCCCATATGGACAAGCACAAAACATTCTGTTAGCACTTTGGGACATTCACTTTATTATTTTCTGACTGCCTTCTCTGTTCTTTTTCTCCTGGAGAATCTTTTTATAACAAACTATTCACAGGAAGAAATGCAAGGTTTAAATTCTATCACCTCTATTTTTTAATTATTTCCAGAGTTTTTTGTTTTTTGCTTTTTATACTTATTGGAGCTACACTAGGGTAGTAGAATAATATCTGTTCAAAAGTAAATAAAAACACAGATTTACATAGAGAAATCAGAAAGCAACATTGGAAAAGTAACAAAGGTGACATGAGTTTACGACCAGCCTTAACCAGCAAACAGCTGGGTGGCCTCACTGAAAGCTGAAGTCAGCCATCTCTACACCCAGAACAGTGAGTGGGGCCTGAACACATGTGTGTGAGTGTGTGTCCATTTGTGCATGTGTGTGTGCCCTTCAAGAAAACACTATACCCTGACCAGTGTGGTTCCATTGGCTGGCACAGTCCCACAAAACAGAAGGTCACTGGTTCAATTCCTGGTCAGACCACATGCCTGGGATGTGGGTTCAGTTCCCAGATGGGGTGTGTGCAACTGATCAATGTTTCTCTCTCTTTCTTTCTCTCTCCCTCCCCCCCCCCTAAAAATAAATAAATAAAATATTAAAAAAATAACTCTAAAAAAAAAAAAAAGAAAGCCCAATGTTTAAGACAATCCATTGGGATCTAAAGACACTCTGCTCAGATGCACTGCTGGACTCCAGTCATAACAGTGAACATTCCTCAAGCACTTTTGATAGACCAGACCCTGTGCTCAGCAACAACTTCACAATCCTCACTCCAACCCAAGAGCTTGGTTCTATTTCCAGTCCCATTTTACAGAAGAAGAAACCAAGGCTTGCAGACTGTCCTACCACACAGGTAATTTGGCCAAATGAAAGTGTGTACAAATTTAGAGAGACGGAACGGGTATATGAAGAAGTGAACAGCTGGTGAGCCTTGGTGACAGAGGTGCTGTTCTTTCAACATCAGTGGGGTTTGAATTTTTCAAAATAAAAAAAAATAAATAAAAGTATTTTCATATATATCATGCCACTAGAAAATATCTATGTGAATCTCCATATAGAAACCATAAACTGACTTCCCATCCAAACTATCACATTGTAACATTGTCCTGATATCCTTCTCAATGCCTAACATTTGCAGAAACTGAGAAAGTGACATCTAAACAGCACTGGCCTCCAGAGAACACCCAGCCAGGGGTATCACATAAGCAAGGTTCCTTCCCAGAAACCATCAATGCCTTAGGACATTACTGACAAATAAGATGTCTTAAATGGTTTCATGCAAATGTAGGCGGGGATTCCACTGGCATTCCAGAGCCTGGAATATCTATAGCAATTAATGCAGCTGTGGCCCTGGCCACCTAGCCTCACCCTAATTTATTCTCAGACAAGTATGGATAATCTGGATCACAAACTATTCTAATATAGTTTGATATCATTTACACAACAGCAGGCTGGGACCCGAGTTCCAGGCACTCTGACCCAAACTGGACGATCTCATACAAACAGGGTTACAATACAGTACGCCACTTAGACGTCTGCTAGATTATGAGAACAGGGACCACCAGCTATATCCACACCATTTGATGGGTCTGAAAAAGGTGAGACCAGTTCCCCTCAGCAGAGCATCCTTAGGAGTTTATTCTTAGCACAATACCCCTCTTAAACATCTTTCAAAGATGGAAACAAAAGAGAGAATCACATGGTCCCAGTCCAGCAAGAATGCAAACAAAAATAAGCCAGGCGGTGAAAGACAAATACCATATGATCTTACCTTTAACAGGAACCTAAACAACAAAACAAACAAGCAAGCAAAATACAACCAAAGACACTGAAATAGAGAACAGGATGACAGTATCCAGAGGGGAGAGGGGAGGGAATTTCAGGGGAAAAGGGAAGGGATTACAGGAACAAATATAAAGGACACATGGACAAAAACTAAGTGGGTGGAAATGGGAGGGAGGTGGGGAGCACTTGGGGGGTGGACTGGGATGGGAATAAAAGACAGAAAACTGTACTTGAACAACAATTAAACTAAAATTAAAAAAAAGAACATCCCAGGCATCAGTAGGATTCTAGAGCAGAGGCACA
>PVKM010043429.1:0-12517 GCA_004027735.1 Carollia perspicillata | reverse complement strand
CCCATCTGTTCTGTAACATGAGGTCTGATGTTGAAAAACCAATGCCTGGGCTTTGCTTGAAGGCCAGCTGGCTCCTAGGTCCCATCAGATCTTAGGGGAACCTCTGAGGACAGAGGGCCACAGCAGCAGTGGGTGTAGCACATGCAGGCTGACTCCCATGAGCTGGGCCACTGAGGGACCCCCAGTCCCCACTAGAAGGGAAAGGGGCTCCTCAGAGTCTGGGAGAACCAGGCAGGAACACTAAGCCTTCTTCTATAGGACTACAGGCAGTGAGGACCCAAGCCTGCAAGATGTGTAGGATTGAATTCTATCTCATTTTTAAAAAAAGATTTTATTTATTTATTTTAGAGAGAGGGAAGGGGAGGGAGGGGGAGAGACATCACTGTGAGAAACATCAGTCAGTTGCTTTTTGCACTCCCCCGCACTGGGGACCTGGCCTGCAACCCATGCATGTACACTGACTGACCAGGAATCGAACCAGTGCCCTTTTGCTCTGTGGAACAACACCCAGCCCACTGAGCCACACAGGTCAGGGCTGAACTCTATCTCATTCATACATCCGGCTCTTGCTTGTCTGCCTATGAGAATAAAAGCTTCCCGAATGCCAACCCTTTCCTTGAAAGACCAACTTCAAGTTGGTAGCTTCAACATGTAGAACACAGTGGATACTGGATAAATAGGCACCGAGTGAATATGTGAACGCTGTCATAAACTCTAGGTTTATGGCATTTATTGGTACTTTGTTAAGCTATGCCGTTTGTCTAATAATTCGAGCATTTTTTCTTCTTTCCATCAACACCATGTAAGAACTCCAGTAACCAAGGTACCAGTAGGAGACATGAAAAATGATGCTGACAAAAGGGTTTTGATTCCAAAACTTATGGATTCTTTATATGTAATAGTCTTAAGGGAGTGGTTCAAACTTGTTTATTTCACTAGAAATGGAGCTATTTCTTCTGTGAGAACCCCAGGCAGAGGGCTAACTACGAATGAGGTAGCAGCGGGATGCTCAGGTCCAGGCTGGGGTGCGGGGTCTCTGCACCCGGCCTGTTCAGATCGCTGCCTCCTGTCCTTTCTCTCCAGGGAGTTTCAAAGCCTCTCCCTCTGGCGCCCAGGACAGTGGTGTTCAACCCTGGCTACGCGTCAGAATTACCTGGCAGCCTACAGAACCCCAGACACCCAAACAGCACTCCACCAGCAGCCCCATTGCCTGTTCACCCGCATCCTGCAGGCAGCTGCTCCTGGGGGCACACCCGAGATTTTCTGTCTGGTTTTCCCCTTGGTTCAGTGCAGTGCTGAGAGGGTGGGGTTTGGAGTCAGAAAGAGCGAGGGTCAAATCCCAGCTCTACCACTTCCTGGCTTTGTGTCTTTGGACACATCACTTCAGCCCTTTGTGAAGAAAGTCCGCGAGAGGATAAAGGCTCTCAGAGCAGGGAGGGCGCCTGTTTTGTTTGGCCCTGTGTCTGATACTGGTGCACAGCCGATACGCGGTCAACATTAGTCGAATTAATGAATAAAGTCTACCTCCCAAAATAACCACGAGGGTGGACTGAGTCTAGATTTTTAAGATTCCCCACCGCTGTGCCTGCAGCAGTGGTCAGAAAATGCTAAGTGCCCTTAGCAGCATCAGGCCGTCCCCTGCCTGAGGTTCTCAAACGCACAGGATCTAGCTCCGCTCTCATGTGCCTATTCCCTTCACCTTGGGGTTAGTGGGCTCCCTGGATGCCAGACTTTGGATGAAAGGCAGGCCAGGGAAGGAAGGAAGCGTGGAATCCGGTCTTGCTCCAGGACCGTGCACGAACGAGGAGGAGGGACAGGGACGCAATCTGGGAGCTCCTCTCCGGAGCACAGGAACCAGAGCGCATTCATTTGCTTGTTTGTTGGTTGTTTACCAGTCTTATCAGGTCTCTGTGGCGTGGCCCAGGGCCTCGGGCTGGCGCCTCGCTGCCAGAGCCCTCAGTTCCCTTATCCACACCCCACGGCCTCCCGGGTGCGTCTCTGTGTGGGAAGGTGATGTTCTCATCACCTTCTTTCGCTGATATCCTGTCTGCCCCCCATTCTGCTTTACTTGTCTTTATAACTTCAGTCCCTAACACGGTACCTAGCATCCAGTAGGTGTTAAATTAGTTTTCTAAGTTAAATCACTGCAAATGCTCTACAAGAATGCTTGTTATAGAAAGTGGAGAGCTAACCACTTACCGGCTATGTAAGACTTGGTTGTTTGTTTCCCTACCATTCATAATGTAAGTTAGACCAGTCTGTGTATGTTGAGTTTGATTAAGAGTAAAAAGCCTTCAGCCCTGGCCAGGTAGCTCAGTCAGTTAGAGCGCTGTCCTGATACATTGAGGTTGTGGGTTCGATCCCTGGTCAGGGCACAGGTAAGAATCAACCAATGAATGCATGAATAAAAGTGGAACAACAAATCAACATTTCTTTCTCTCTCTCTAAAAATCAATTTAAAAATAGTAAACAGCCTTCAGAAATTGCCATTTATGTAGGGAAGTCCATAGCACTGCTCGTAGTTTGAAGTGAAGTAACATACACCCGGAGTACTGTTTCTATTTAAATAGAAAGGAGGTAGCCATACACATCCCTCCTGCAGTGAATTTTAGTGGGGAACTTTCTCCCCGCGCCTGTCTTTCCTTCCTGTAAAGGTAGCTTGACTACAACTCTGGGCCTCTCTCTGCGCCCGTTCTCACTTCAACCCTGGGGAGGTCGAGTGCGTATTCGTGTATTGGGAAGGATAACCAGGCAGGAGAGGCTCAGTACTTTGCAGCTTCCTGGGGCTTCCTGAGTGCAAGTGTCCCCTGGAGAATGTTCTCCGTGGCCCGTCCATTCTGTCGGCCGTGCGGGGAGCTCTCCTGTGCAGGGCGCCTGCCCTGGCCTGTGTGTCGTGCCTGTGACAGCAGGAGAGAACGTCATTACCTGGGGTGTAGTTAGAGGTCCTGTTGGTCACCATCTTTACTTCTTTTTATCTTATTTCCCAGTGTGTTCAAAACCCAGGTGAATACTAGTACTCTTGATTGGAAATAGCTCTCAGAGAGCCCGACAACAGACACTCTGTGACATTTGGTTACATTTTAGATAATGTGAAGAATAAGGTATTTTGCCCCGTGCTGCCGTCCTCCAGTGGAAGGCACCGCGCAGGGCGCAGGGAAGGCAACACATTCCGTTTCTGGAGCACTCGCTCCCCAGCAACTGCCCCTGGCCCGTCGGCTGCCCAGGAACCGAACTTCTGAAACTGCTGCAAACCTGTCCGGGCAGAGAGCGAGGGGCACGGTAGACTCAGCAGGTGGGTGCAAGGGCCGACGGGTGGACAGATGAACTGGCGAGTGAAAAAGAGAAATCTAGGAAAGAGTGAAGATGAAATGGGTTAAAAACGAAGAGGGATTAGGAAGGGGAAGTGAAATTCAGACACGTTGGAGGCGGTTGTTACCAGCAGTTTTCACAAAGCTCTTTGAAGTAAAAGTGGCCTTTTCACCTCGTACCACTTAGTGTTTCAAGAGTCTTAATGAAAGATAATTCACTTTTCTTGTAAAAAAAAAAAAGAGTCTTAGGGTCAGGGAGTTTGTTCCCCAGCAAGCTACCCAATACAAGAGAGATTGAGAAACTGACACAGTTTTTGCTCAGTGAGAATAATGATATTTTTTTTAAAAATTGTCTTGGTAGAGCTATGAAAATGTCCGTGTGGCCAGGAAGCATTCTTAGCAAAGCCTTCCAGCCATCAACAATGCGCAAAACAAATCAGGAGTACAGTCCACACGCCACCTTCCCACCCCAGTCTCATGTCTTTCCTGGCTGCCTTCCAGGGCTGCCTGAGCATCCCCTGGGGCACACGGCAAATGGCGAGAAGAAGTGGCCTCAAGTAGGAGACTAGCAATCCGTGGAGACCACCGCCCCCCGGGGCCATCTCTGCTGATGCTTCGGAGATATCCTCTTGTGTATGGAGCAAGGTAGGAATGCAACTTTTGCCAGACTCAGAAGAAAAAGCAAACTCATATGGAGCAAAGGAATCTGCTCACATTCTAAGAATTAGACCTGGTCCCTTAGCATCTACCCTCCAAATAGAGGCAGGAAAGCCGGAGGCCAGAGGTGGTGGCAGGATGAATGGTGTGTGTGAGTCTGTGACTATTTACTTCAGTTAATCAATACAATACAACAGAGGAGAAATTTGGTTAATGGAATAATTTAGATTTCTGAAGGGTAATTAGTTAGTATTTATTGAATATTTGCTACCTTTGAAACCCTGAGTGATAGGTCGTGGAAAGATTTCTATCTTAACTCCTGCTATTTAAATAATATCTGAAATGCCTGAGTCGACTTTTCTGCCTAATTGAGTCAAGTTAGATCATAAAATGGAATCCGATGACTTGGCCCCCTTAGAGCCTCAGGTCGCTAGTTCTCACTTCTAGTGATCTCTGGCCCAGGGCTGAGGCCTCGGCATGGTGGTCAGGCTGCCTGCCATGGGTCCAGTTCATTCTTCCATCCGTTTATTCAACAAACGTTGTTGAAGATCTTATCAGGTGAGCCAGAACTGTGCTCTGTCCCCTGCCGTCGGCGGACCACGCAGCCAGGGCCACTGTGTTTGAACACTCAAACTAGAAATTGCTCACTTGAGTGAATTCTTGAAAATAACAGCAAGTTTACTTGTGTGATTCCAAAGTAGAGTTCAGAGGAAATTTCCTGGTTAGTTAGTGCCCTTTAGTTAGGTTACGTGACGTTTCGTTATGTGTACATCTTGATTGCACGCACTCCATTTTGTGCGTATGAACAGTGATCAAACGTTCTTAAGAATCAAGTCACTACTGTTTCATGCCTGTCCTTCCTTACATGTGCACCTGCACACAAAGACATGCGGATTGGCTTGTACACAGAAACAAATCTGTGTGAGAGAAGGAGCTCTGTGAAGCTTCACACACTGCCAGTCCTAGGGGAGAGACCACAGGGGCAGCCACTAGCCTGAGGGCTTGGAGGAGGCACCTTAGATGCTAAACCTAGTCTGAGGTTGTGCTGAGTGGTCGGGTTAGGGTCCTGACATTCACTGAGAGAGCAGCTTCAACTGGCCCTGGTATCGGTGACCAGGGGTGCAGGGGAGGTGACAGAGTTTAGAAAAGAAAAGTGTGGAGCCTGCAACAGGGCGAGCCTGACGGAGTCGTCTTCCTAAGTGTGCAGAACGTGCCCCTGCGGGAGGCAGCAGCACGTGAAGAGTTCTCACACTGAGCCAGGACACTGTGTCCACACATCGGTCACCTCCCTCTCACACCTATTGGGGGGATTTAGTGAAATAACATCTATAAAGCACTTTCTAACTTAGAAGACTTTTAACAGACGTTGGCTCTCTTCCCTCCGACTTGAAGCCACTTCTGGTGTCTTGAAGGTGCCACCCAGTGACAGAAAAAGACAGAGGGAGATCAAGTACAGCATTCAAATGCGCCTCCCAGATTGATGAGAGTCGAGCATCTCTTCTCCACTACTTCCAGAGCTGCTTAACTGCCCAGGGAGCGTGAGGAGTGTCCGGGAGGAATTGAGTCCTACATCACGCATCCTCATGCCTATTGGCAAGGCTGCCGTCCTGGTGGGAGGCTGAGCTCCTGCCGATGGTGAGCGAAGCACATATATACGGACGTGCAGGAATGTTGCGCAGAGCGAGTACGCTCTGCAAGCAGAATATTTACTACAACAGCACACGGCTTCACAGGGTCTTGCTTCTTGGCTGTTGCTGGGGAGAGGCAAGGACTGGCCTTGAGGTCTGAGTGAGCTGGGGCAGGAGCTGGAAGGCTGGAACAAGGAGAGAACGAGGTCCTATAGAGCACTCAGTGCATGCCAGGCATCCTTTCTTCTAAGTGCTCCGACACAGCTTGACTCACTCAGCAATCACGAAACTCTGTGAGGCAGGTGCTGCTGCACCTGAAGAGACGGGCCCAGAGGGCTTCTGCAGCTTCCCAAGTTGCCTGATGAGTCACTGACCCAGAGTTTCAGACGCAGGTGGCCGCCTCCACATCAGGGCTCGAAACCACGATGCTGTGGCCCCCGCTGTTCTCGGACAGAGAAGTTTGACGTGTTTTCGCATTTAATGCCAGAGGGACAGAAGGCCTGAATGTGAAAGGCAGAGCTAGAAATCTAGTGGAAGTAAATATGAAACCGTACCTTTATGTTTTTGGAGTGGGGGAGGATTCTTAAATAGGACCCTCAAAACACCGACTCTAAAGAAAAGACTGATAAGCACAATCATATTAAAAGCAAAAACTTTTGTTTACAAAAAATAATAAGAAGAAGGTGAAAAGACAAACTGTGGGGTGGGAAGACATTTTCATCAATTATTATTATATAAGACTAAAGCCCAGAATACAAACATGACTCCTTCCCATCAATAAGAAAAAGACAAACAATTGAAAGGATTTGAATACACTCATCATAAAAAAGAAACATATAATCGTCAACATATATGAGAATGTGATTACCTTATTAGTCATCAAGGAAATGCAAAGTAAAACCACCAAGGAATATCATGGCAACCTCCCTAACAGGCTGAAATTAACTACCCTGAAATCCCACGTGTTGGTGAGACGTGAACAGAGGAAGTCGACTCACCCTGGTCGGATCATAAACTGGCGCGAACACCTTGGGAAGCCACAGTTGAGGGTCTTTATTCCTTATGACCCCGGGCATCCTTTTCTGGGCACAAACCTAGAGAAGTGGGCCCACAAGTACACCAGGAAACAAGTATAAACAATTAGCAATGTTCCTAACAGTTTCGTTCCTAATTGTCCCAATTTGAAAGCGACCTGAGTGTCTATTAACAGAAGAATGGAGAAATAAGTTGTAACGCATGCATCCAATGGGCACTACGCAGCAGTGAGAGGGAGTAAGTGACAGCTACACACAGCGGCATGCAGAGACATCACATCACAAACGCGATGAGCGATGACCACGAGGAGAACGGCATCACTTCTGCCGTGGCCAGGACCACAGGCCCTACCCTGCTCCCCGGTCCTAGTGCCGGGGAGGGGCAAGGGCAGCCTCTGCTCATCTTCAGCCATGAAGTGTGTAAAGCACAAGGATTTCCCTGAACCTTCCATCCAAGGTCATGGACCTGTGCTGTTCTCTGCAAATTGCACAAACCAAAACACGCTTGAATGGTAATGGATTATGAAGATGTTCTCAAAAGTAGTACGTTTACATTTAAAAGGCATCTTCTGGAGAAATTGCATAAAACACCACAGGAGGACATGTGGAAATAGACTTGGGAACCAGCTGCCATTGAGGCAGAAATAATGGCTCGCTCCTTGTGAGGCTGCGTGGTCTAAAACCTCTTTTGCAGTCTGTTGCTAACCTCTGTGGTAAGGTTGTCATTTGCACTGTGAGACAATACCTCTGGTCTTGGCATTCAGAAGAAACATACGAGAATGGTTCTTCCCCTGCAGAGGGTGGCTGAGGTTTTGTTGGAGTCAGTGTTCCCTGAGTAGATAATTTCCCAATTGGTCCAATCTGCCCACGGTTGTGGGAAGGCAGCTAGGATGGAGAGGAGTGTGGAGAGGGCACTGGACCCTCGGTGTGTCTGGCATTTCCAATGTTATGAGAGGAGAAGCCCTGGCTCGGCAGATCCAGCAGCTCACGATTCCGGAGCTGCCCCTGACGCGCTGTGAACCCCAGGCCTCAGTTCTGTCCTCTGTGCAATGAGAGATTTCAATGGAGTGATCGCTGAGGTCGAGCTGAGCTCTGCAGCTGCTCTTTCTCCTTTCTTTCCACGAATTTCAGTGAACACTTTTTAAGCCAATGATATGGATTTTAAAACTCTCAATTCATTTAGCTGCTACCAATTCTCTGCCTGTGGATGGAATATCTGTATCTTTTATTGGCTGAGCATTCTGCAGACATTTGCTGGCCACCGGATTTGGGATGGAAAATTCCTGTGTGGTAGTACTTGCTGAATGAATCACCTCCCTGTGACTTAGTCACCTAAACTCAATTTGTTTTCTCAACTTCAGGGTGTGGTCTGCTGAAGGCTGCCCAAGAGGCCAGGGTCCTGGCCAGCCAGTGGAACAGAGGGTTTTTGTGCTGGGGCCTGTCTCACCGTGACTTCATCTTGGAGTCAGGGGGATGCAGGCCTGGCCAAGGCCACGGGGGCCATGTGCCGTGACAGTCCTCCAATCCCTCACACAGGCACGGCTGCGCCTTCACAGAGTTGCTTCTGGAAAACCCAGCGCTGCCTCCTAATTCTTCTCAGCACAACTCTGACGGATCAGGGTCAGCACCCAGGATGGGATTGATTTAACACCTTTGAGGAAGAAAAACGTATACACTATGTTGAACTCAGGTGGCGAACCCAACAGAATCTAGCCCCAAATGCGACAGTCCAGAGTCTTCCAGCTGGTTCTGTGAATTCCTGCAGACTTACTTGCTTAGGGCCCCTTCTGCCTTCTAATTCTGTTCTCGGTGCGCCGTCTGATTCACCTGGTGTTCACCTCCAACGTTTTCCCTGATGAATACACCTGCATGATTACTCGGGGAATCCTGGGGCGGGGAGCATGACATTTCAGGAGAGGTTCCTGCTGTCACTCCAGTTTTCTCTCTCTGAGTCTCCGTCTACATCTGTCCAGGAGGAAGTAAACTCCTCTAAAGGTCCATTGACAATGTCCTCTGTGCCGTTCACTAGTACTTTTCCTTTGCATGTCTTATTTTATGTTATCTCCACACGACCTCACGAAGGATCCAGTTTTATCCACCCCATTTTGCAAGATGAGGCAACTGAGGCAGAGAACAGCTGGGCGACTCGTCTGAGGTTGCACAGCTGGCACGCGACAGAGTCGGGACTCAAACCCCAGGAGTCAGTTTCGGAGCCTGTGGTCTTGGCACCGACACTGCGCGGTCTCCCGTGGAAGCATTTCTTCTAGACAACGCAGCAGCGCTCTCCAGAGGAGGGGCTTCGGAGAACGGGACCCTCTTCACCCCTTTCCATAGATAAGCGTATTTCTAAATTTTGATTTAGACAGTCCATACTAGGAGTTCTCCAGATTGGGAATACTGCATTTTCCTGACTCTAGGACATCATCGATGGGAAAATGCACCGCTCATTATTTTATGCATCATCTAAACTGAGATACGAGGTCTTAGTGATACAACAGCGTGACTCATGGTGTTGTCACAAAGCTTCTAAATGTCTTCAACAGATTTCGAATGTCTAGGCAACGTCTCCTGCCCGCAGTGTCAGTAATAAAACATTACATGGCTTAACCCACATGCAGATATCTTCCTCTCTTAGGTCCCAGAAAGAGCTTGCTTGTTACTTTCTAAGAAAAGGTAAAATTGCAGTTATCTTTTTTTTTTGGTGTTAAGTATTTGTTTTACTAACATCACATTGATACGCCACTGCTATATCTTCTCTTTTTTCTAAAAACACAATAAGCATTTCACTTCAATACTGAATCATTGTATATTTTGGAAGATCTTTCTTTTCATTATGGAAATGCTGAGACATATAAGAAAGTGGAAAGAATGGAATAATGAACTCCCATGAACCCATTATCTAACTGCAACAAATACCGACATTTCACCACTCAGGTCTGAGGGCACTTTAAACTCAGAACGTGAGCAAAGACAGCGGGAATAGCTCTCACCACAGTGGGGCTTGTGGGTGATCATAGTCCCCCCGCAGTGGCCCTCTGGCTGGGAGAGGTGGAGGCCACCCTTCCTGCAGGATGCAACCCAATTTCGGAGGTGATAACATGCGAACAAATGTGTGTCTTAGTGTTGCTGATGTGAAGCAACAGCAGTGAGGCCAGTACCCCAAGGGTCAGGATTTTCCTTACTCAGTGCTTTGTTGCGCTTTCCTGCTTTTATTTTATTTTATTCCCCCGGAGCCTCTCCCCAGACCAAAACAGAAACAGAGCAGAATCTTTGCAAGAATCTCCTTCTCCCCACCCAGGCTTTGCACTGTCAGGGCCAGGCGAGGCTTCAGAGCCCACTGATCACCTGGTGGGGTTTGGTTGGAGGGAGCCCAGTGCTTGCTGCTTCTCCTCCCACGTGCCCAAGGATGCGTGTGCAGCTCGGCTCTGACCTGCTCTCATCGTGGGAGCCCTGACCAGACGTGTGTTTCCTTCTGTGGAGCGCAGGGGATGCTCACTGTCTGCAGAGTTAGTGCCCGAGCCGGGTGCCGAATCCCCTGTACCCTCCCTTGCCCCGATGGTCCTGCCACTCGGACTCGACCACTTGTCATTCTTCTAGCTTGGCCCTTGTCCTGGGTCACTTTCTTCCTCCTGCCAAACTGTACTCCTGGATTCATATCCTGATAACAGATCCCCTGGGAATAGGCCCCCAAATCTGTGACTTCTCATGCCAGGTCTTGCAAGGCCGAACATTCTGGGCTCAGTGTCAGAAGCCTGGAGAAGACGGCTTGGCCAAGAGATGCCACCTCTTTGCTCTGACCCAAAGGTGCTGCCATGTAAGAGAAAAATAAGGCCTTGGCAGAAAGCTGTCTGGGCGGAAACCTCATGAGGTCTGGAGCGTTCCTGTGCAATGTCAGGGGAGAGCGTGATGCGGTGTACTGGAAGGGACCCTACCAGGAAGTCAGGCAACCAGAGTTCTGGTCGTATCTCTGACAATGACTAGCTGTCAGAATCACAGTGATGTCATAAACACGTGCAGGGGCCTCGCAACTCCAATGTACTCTAGCCCAGCTCTACTGCCAGCCTCTTCTTCCCTTTGCCTGCAGGCTTTCCCTGAACAGCTGTGGAGGGCCACTCTGCCCATGCCCTGGCGCTGCAGCCCTCAACGAACGACCGTGGGGAGTAGGCATGTCACCCTCCAGCTCCCTCACTGCGTGGGTAGGATAACTACGATGCCCGTGTTCTGCTCCATCTCCAGACTTTCCTCAGGGAACTAACCTCGATTGCCCACAGTGGTAGCTGGGTCGATAACCCATCCTTCACTGGCCGTCTTCTCTTCCTTCGCTCGCTTTGCCACTTCTCTGTTTTCCTCACATCTCTAAATAAACGACTCACATTCGAATCCTTGTTTGAGGGTCTGTTTCTGGGAGGATCAAAACCAAGACAATGAGCAAAGAGGTCATTTAATTTTCTTAGGCCACGAGTTTCTCACCTGTTAGGTAATAGCAAAATTTGCAACTGTGTGTGCTGTTAGAGTTTCCTGTGCATTTTCACAGGTGTAGAAGTCAAGGTCTTGTTATCCCATTTTGCAGACGAACAATGAGAGGCCCTGAGGGATATTGTGAGTTGCCTGAGTCTCTTCTACTGTAAGTGGCTGAGCTGAGACTGGAACGCAAGGCCTCTGAACTCCGAGACCACCCAGTTTCCTTTCCGGCATTTCTTGGTCCTCACTGTTTCTTTTAAAAAGTTGTTCTTATATTTCTCAGAGTCCAAGAAAGAACAGCTCAGTCTCAGAGACAGATTCCATCATCTGGGCTTTGTCCTGTGGGGCAGTGGTCAGTCTTGGCTGGAGGAGGTGCCCCTGGGGCGCCCTGGTAGCCTGCCTGGGCTCAAGGCTTCCTCCCTGGGTCTCCCGAGGGTGCTGGCTCCCAGGGCCACTGAGCCTTAGGAAGATATTTGCATCTCATGCCCCCACTTTCTGACAGTCCTGTCTAATTGGCTTTGGAGCATCAGCCCAGTGTCACAGTTGAACCCAGAAGCACAGCCTGGGCTCCAGGATGGGTGGTTGGTGTGGCTCCACGTCTGCACTTGGCTGAGTTCTTCTAGCAACATGAACTGGTTCTTGGTGTAACCCTCAGCAAGGCCTCTATCGTATGACCTCCTGGGACAAAAGCCACTAAGTCCCAGAGAAAGAAGTAAAGCAGCCCCTTGGAAGGCATTTTCCTCCGATAAGACATAGCCTTGTTGTTAGCCCATCCCAGTGGGGGAGGTCTTTGAATGATGTCCACCCTATACCTCTAACCTGGCCCCAGATCCTTCCCAGCCCTCCTTCAGGCAGGAAAACAAGTGTAAGCCTTTGAACTTTGTCAGAACTCTCTTGGATTAGCTGACTTCTTTCCATGTTTATTCTGGGAACACTCTGTCACCCCAGCAACTTTTTCCTGTTATGTCCGTTTCTCATTCTCAGTCTTACACTCTCCCTTAGTTTTTAGGAGGTGACAGATTCTAGCCAATGCCACTTTGATTTGATATTCCATAGGATAGGCTTACAGTCATCCCCGTCTCCTTTGTTTCTGGCTATTTCAGGTAATTGCTTCTCTAGAGCCAACTTCTAGGGCTTGTCAGATGTTGATTTCTCGGCCAGCACCAGGCTGGGCCCCGTTACAGCCACCCACACTGAGTGTCTCAAAGGTAGCATTTATTACTTGGGTGGTTTTTATATCTCTGAACAGAAGCGGTGAAGACCATGCGGAGCCTTTGCAAACTCAGAGCCATCTGAGCTAGCTTTTTTCTATTTTATGGCTGTCTTTATTTTGAGAGATTACTTTTGGCCATTAGTTTTGCTCATGATCAGGGGGATGCATAGGTAGTGATGCTCTGATTGAGGGAGGCTGGAAATAGTCTCTACCTCC
>PVKM010043428.1:0-12521 GCA_004027735.1 Carollia perspicillata | reverse complement strand
GTATTATGAAATTAAAATCATAATTGGGCCCAGAATGCTAATAGGTGCAGCTGTATAACTCAACCAGTAAACAAAGAAGATGACAGAGAAAGGAAATAGAATGTGACAGTGCAAGGCAACAGACCACGCTGCCTAATTGGAAAAGAAAGAGGGATGGGCTTAATATCTTTACATAAAATGTAAAAATTAATGCTTCTCATACAGAGATAAATTATTTTATTCTCTGACAATGCTGTAACCAGAAATTTGGGATTTAAGTCGGTAGAGAACACCAGTTTACATAGTAGAAAACACTTCAACAGAAAAGACCACTGCAGAATACAAAAACGTTGATATATGTGTATATATCAAAAATACTTAAACTCTTTAATTTGCAGGTTTTCGGACTAATTGGATCTATTCTATACATACTGGAATTCTTCAACATTCAGCAGAGACTGATGCACACAGATGACTTAACAGGGGCCCTTTCTGCCCTAAATTTTCAGAGATGCTGTGACATCATATCAAGTTTCACTAAAATACTGTCCAGAAAAATGGTCTGCTGCACTCTTTCAGGAGC
Organism: Carollia perspicillata; assembly: GCA_004027735.1. Taxonomy (NCBI): domain Eukaryota; kingdom Metazoa; phylum Chordata; class Mammalia; order Chiroptera; family Phyllostomidae; genus Carollia; species Carollia perspicillata. Next base: position 11,959 of record PVKM010043428.1, on the reverse strand, counting down.
AACAAAGTGTGTCAACAATGGCTGGCAACTGAAAGAAACCACCATGACTTTCAAATGCAAAGACAGCCTGCTCCTCCCTTTTCCTCCTGCTCAGAGTGAAGTATTTGAGATAAAAGATGTTGAAGTTAAAACAGGAATTAGAGAATCTATGGGTGCTATTCATATTCTTTGATCTTTAGTTAACATCTCTTCTGTCCAGTAATTGGTCAGGTTAAAAATCTGAAGGAAGTAAGTTGTCTATTTGAGGAATATAGATGGAGTTTTAAAGCTTCCAGTTTGAACAAAACACATGTTATTATCCTAAGGTTTATCAAGTTGGAATCGATTTTACTATGTATTCATTTGAAAATGTCATGACAAATATTTAGTCGAAGACCAACATTCTAATATGCACATACATATTCATTAATTTCTTTAGGAAAATATTGCAGGTGGCACCCAAAGAAATTTGTATTTTGGCACCGATCTAATTCATTTCTTAGATGCAACATGTTACATACAGAGCCCAGGTCAGTTGGACTATAAGTTGTTCTCAAAAGTAATTACTGAGTGCCTGCTATTTTAAAGGTATTGTTAGACACAGGAGAGTATATGGTGAAATACAAGACATCTATTTGTATCCTCAAGAAGCATAAAATGGGAGAGAAATATTTGAATGCATTAAAAGATTTTAATGTAAAGTAGTATAGTAACTGTTTCAAAAAATAAGTCAGTAAAAAGATAAAGACAATTATTCTTTACAATCTGATTCATAGACTACATGACATGACAGTGATTTGATCCTATACATATAAATTGCAAACGGATCTTAGTATCGCCTGAACATGTTCATTTTCCACAGTTCAAAACAGCTTTTTTACTTGTTATTCATCCCAGAAACCATTCACCTTCCTCCCCATCTCAACACTTTATTAACAAAGTAGAAACCCTGATAATTCGGACTGGGTTTTTTTTTTTTTTTTTTTTTTTTTTTTTTTTTTTTTTTGCTTATAACTGTATAATAGCTTCCCACTGCTTTATTTTTTAATTTTATTATTTTTTCCTTTACCATTTAGTCCCCTTATACCCCTCTGCAATCACCACACTGTTGTCCATGCCCATGAGTTTCTAACCTCCTCCTGCCTTACCTGTCATCCTGCTGTCTATGAGTCTGTCCTTGTTAGTTCAGTTTGTTCATTAGATTCTACCTATGGGTGGAATCATATGGTATTTGTCTTTCTCTGACTGGCTTATTTCACTTAGCATAGTGGTCTCCAGGTGCATCCATGCTGTTACAAAGGGTAAAATTTTCTTCTTTTATTATGGCCAAGTGGAATTCCATTGTGTGAAAGTCCCATAGTTGTTTATTCACTCATTTACTGATGGACACTTAGGCTTCTTCCATATCTTGGTGACTGTAAATAACACTGTGATGAACAGAGAGGTGCTTGGGTTCATTTAAATTAGTGTTTTAGGTTCCTTTGGATATATTCCCAGAACTGGGATCGTGGGGTCGAAAGGCAGATCCATTTTTAATTTTTTGAGGTACCTCCATACTGCTTTCCACAGTGGCTGTCCCAGTCTGCATTCCCACCAACAGTGCAAAATGGGGCCCCTTTTCCACATCCTCAACCAGCACTTGTTGTTTGTTGATTCATTGATGATAGCCATTCTGACAGGTGTGAAATGGTATCTCATTGTGGTTTTAATTTGCATCTCTCTGATGGCTGGTGATGTTGAGCAATTTTTCATATGTTTATTGGCCATCTGTTTATTGGCTGTCCTTTTTGGACAAGTGTCTATTCAGGTATGTTGCCCATTTTTTATTGGGTTGTTTTTGGGGGGTTGAATTTTGTAAGTTCTTTATAAATTTCACTGGCATAAAAATTGGCACATACATCAGTGGAACAGAATAAACAGCCCAGAAATATACCCACACCTTTATAGTCCATTAATATTTGACAGAGGAAGCAAGCAAATACATGGCCTAAAGGTAGTTTATTCAATAAATGGTGTTGGGAAAATTGGACAGATACATGCAGAAAAAGAAAACTAGACCACCTTCCTATACCACACACAAAAACAAATTCAAATGGATTAAAGACTTAAATGTTAAATGTTAGACCTGAGACCATAAAAATCATAAAAGAAAACTTAGGCAGCAAAATCTCAGACACTGCTCATAGCAATATTTTATCAGATATATCTCCCCAGGCAAAGGAAACAAAAGAAAAAAAATACAAATGGACTAATCAAACAAAAACATTTTGCACAGCAAAGGAAAACATCAATAAAATAAAAAGACAACCCGCAGAATGGGAGAACATATTCATCAGTACATTTGGTAAGGTGTTGATATCCGAAAATTTATAAACAGCTTCCCACTGCTTTAAAACACAATGCTAACTTTTTACCACAGGCCACAAAGGTGAAAATGTCTGTCACCTGCCTGCCTCCCTGCCCTTTTCTACCTTTCTCCCCAGAGGGGTCTTGGCCCCAGCCTCACTGACCTGTTTCATTCCCCTGAATGGACCCTCCTTATTGCTGCCTTAAAGATTTTGCACATGTAGTTCTCTTTGCTCAGAACACTCTTTTCCTTGACTTTGTCATGGGCAACCTTTTCTCATCATTCCATTCTCAGTTTGAAGGTCTCCCCTCAATAACCACCTCCCTTACCATCTTATCTGAAGGCACTCCCACTGTACTTCTTTCCCTACCAGGGGTGTCCATCCCAGGGCCTGTGGGCCACATGCAGCCCAGGATGGCTGTGAACGTGGCCCAGTATAAAATCACAGATTTACTTAAAACTTTTTTTTTTGGTCTTCAGTTTTCATTAGTCTTTGTGTATTTAATGTACGGCCCAAGACAACTCTTCTTCTTCCAAGGCGCCCCAGAGATACCAAAAGGTTGGACACCCCCTAAGCCAAGCATTTTCTACCACATAAACTTATTTTTTACCAGTCTCAAACTAAGGTTTTATTGAAGCAATTTTGCTAAATTCACGCCATATTAAAACATAGGAGTAAATATAGTAAAAGTTCTTCTCTCACCATGAGTCCATGATTTCAAGATTTATAGATCTCATTTTCTCTTTAGTCCTCAATATCTCTTTAAAGTCTATTTCCCCAAATTTTGTATTAATCACTTATAACTTACTAATTTTTAAATAGAAATAATATATATATTTAAGGTATACAACATACACAGACGTGGTGAAATGATTCCTGCTGTGAAACTAGTTAACATGCCCATTTCCTCACAGTTAGCATTTTTTTGTGTATGTGGGTGTGTGATGAGAGCACCTGTGAGCTACTGTTGTAGCAAATCTCCAGTATACAGTACAGTTTTATTAACGACACGTTTGATCTCTAGAATTAATTGCTCTTACATAACTGCAACTGTGTGCCTTTTGACGTACATTTCCCCATTTCCCTCACTTTCCTGCCCCTGTTAAGCACTGTTTTACTCTATGTCTGTAAATTTGGACTTTTTTGATTTCACATATAGGATAGATCATGAAGTATTTGTCTTTCTATGTCTGCCTTATATCTTGTTTTAACTCCTTGGTGCTATGGCTCTCTAAAATTATCTTATTTAGTTATTTACATTTGTTTTGCCTGCCTTTTCTTACTGAAATGGAAGTTATGGGAAACAAACCCAACACCCTCAGTACCTCACTCTATGCCTGCACATAGAGCTCAAAAAATACCTGTTGACTGAATGAATTCATACATAACTAAAAGAATAGCGAAGCTTAAAATTAAATGTGCAAAAGAAAAAATCAATGTGTGGTTCATAGGTTAATTCTTACACAGGAGTTTGAATGGCAGAGGTTTCCAACCCTGATATTCGGGTGTGGAGAAAATACTCCATCTTTGTTGTCAGACATGTGCATGGCTAGTCTAAAGCATTAGCTAAGTCCAATTTATCTTTGATTTGAGTTAATAGAGAATAAAAAAATTACAGAATATCTGGAAGGTGATACTGATGTTAATTTACATATTTTCTACCCACCAATTATACATTCGTGTACTTTTGGAAACATTTCCTGCTGTCCAGCTGAGTTGGACAGATCATTTACCAATAACAAATCTGTGAGTGTGATGCAGCACAATTGCATATTCATAAGTATGATGAAGAATGCAAATACCATTGTGTCAGTATTATTCTTATATTACCCAGCAGTCAATGCTGTGACACTTTTCTATACACCACTAAAAAATATGTGGATTCTAATTTACCTAAACTGTGGTACCAAAAAGCTAAGAGGAATATTTACTACTATGGTAGAATTTAATGCTTCTTTTGATAGGAGGAAAGGATTATGTTCAAGGAACTGTATATTCCTTTTAATGTTGCTTAATTTAATATTTCACATTTCATTAAGGTGGACTTTGGGAGAAAAGAAAGAACTCTAAAGGGTCCAAATTCAAGCGAGCTGTCAAATTCATTAAAATCATTCTCTACACATTTTCTTTGCACACGTTTCACTAAACAGAATCTCAGCAATAACTTTGAATAGTGAGTCCCTCCCAAGAAACTTTTAGTTACTTTTAGAACTGCTCTTTTGGTTTTTGTAGCCACTTTAAAATTAAGGTAGCTTGGGGAAAAACTCCTTTCATTCCTGAAAAGAAGCTTTTTAAGTAAAAATCTTTTACTTTTCTTAATTTTATTCTTTCAGCTATTTCCTTTAATGTACTTACTGAGATAATGCAGGATAATGTTACTCATAAGTTCTGAACATGTAATTACGGGCTGATAATTTTATAGGTTGGAACATTTGGTCAGAGCACCCATTAGAGTACCATGTACTCTACCCTATTCTATAATTTTTCATATATCCATATGTCTATCTAAACACAAAAGACAGTGGCACTTTCTACTCAGAGATGAAATAGAAATCTCCATTACAATACATTGTCTCCTTCCTGCATGAAGGCTCTACATTTTCAGCTGTCTTCTCTATATTAGCCAATGTCATCTTGTGGATTTTTAGCTTTGTCTAAACTGCTCTTGCAATGACACTAATGATGAAAAAATACAATATGAGGAGCAGGCACTAATATATATCACTAATGACATAAAACATTGTTTTGTCTAGTACTACTATATTATACAAAAAACTGCCCTATTATGTTCGTTTAATGTCAACATAGTCTATACATAGAGAAATATATTTTGAAAGGGAAGTTGGTTAACTCTTCTTAAAATCTTATGAAAAGTGGTTTGAAATTACTGTATATCACCAACCAAGCCATTACCTAAATTTGCTTTTGTGAATAAAGATCTGAGAAGCAAAACTTTAATCATATAAAATGAATATGAATTATTCAAAAATGGAGCAAGCATTTAATATTTTCCTCTAATGAAATGCTGGTAATAAAAGTGGAAATGTCTTACCAATTTGGTGCTTTTTACAGTTTTGTACTTTCCACTCATGTAGCTATAATCAAAGACTCTATAACATAGAAAGAGTATGGAAATCAGCATATAGAAATGTACTAAACCAATACATGCCTTTATTGGCTAGAGTTTTTCTTGTTAATTGCATACTCAAACACTTTGAAGTCAAGAAATAGATCAGAGAGACAACAAAACCAAATTTTATTTATCTGTAACTAATAATAGAATGTGAAATATTAAAAGGTATATAAGGAACCCCAGTGAAATGTGCAAAACGGTCACGACCCTTATGAAACTAGTAAACCTAGCTCACTGTAGCAAAGCCACTTAAAGACTGTGAAAGAAGGCACTCCAGTTTGGGGCACCAGAATTCCTTCATACTGCCTTCCCCATCTCTCTCGGTTTGGGAATGTGGTTAGCAGATCTCAGCACCCTGAAAAGCATGATTTCCAGCCTCTTCTGGGTAACTATGAACTTTAATCATAAGCAAGAGGAGAGCTTGTACCCTTCCTCACTCTTTTACTTCCTTCTCATCCTTTTACCTCCTCATCAGCCCTGCCAAGCTAGTTCAGTGGTTCCTCATGTTGGTGCTAGCTTAGTTCTTCCTGATACGATAAAGAGAAGCAAACATGTGAATGTAGCTTTCAGAGTGCTAGAGCACTTTAGACGGCTGTGAATAAATCAGGGGGCTGTCTGTCTAGGTGCCTTGTCAGAGTAGATGGTAGATTCTTGATTGGAGCCTGAGGAAATTTCAGTGACTCCTACATATACCTTGCTAGTAGAGAGAAAATAGATCATAACTATCTGCAAATGTCAGATTAGGCAAATGGGCAAAAGGTTTGCAGACAAAAAGAAACAGCCAACAACACTTCCTAGTGCTGGCAAGGATGTGTCCTCATGCATTGTTGGTGGGAGTGCAGACTGTGGAAAAGAGGATGAAGTTTCCTCAAAAAAATCAAAATTGGAACTACCTTTTGACCCAGTGATGCAAGTTCTGGGAATATATCCAAAGAAACCTGAAACACTAATTCAAAAAAATATATACACCCTTATGTTCCTTGCAGCACTATTTACAGTAGCTAACTAAGACCTGGCAACAGCCTAAGTGCCCATCAGTAAATGAGTGGGTGAAAAAGCTGTGATAGATTTACACAAGAGAATGTTACTTGGCTGTAAAAAAGAAGGAAATTATGCCTTTTGCCACAGCATGGATGTACCTGAAGAACATCATGCTAAGTGAAATAAACTATTCAGAGAGAGAACATTATCATATAACTTCATTTATATGTGAAATGTAATGAACAAAATAAATTAACAAAATAGAAACAGGAACATAGATACATAGAGCAGACTGACAGCTGTCAGAAGAGTGGGGGTGAGAGGGCTGTGTGAAAAATATGTGACGGGATTAAGAAAAAAAATGTATGTATATGACACATCAACACAGACAACAGTATGGTGATAGCCAGAGGGAAAGTGGGGTGGGGGAAGTAAAAGAGGGCAAAGCTCTGTAACTGGGGATGAAAAGAGACTTCACTTTGGGTGGTGATGTCATGATCCAGTGTGCAGCTGATGTTTTATTGAGTAGTACGCTTGAAACCTGTGTGGTTTAATTAACCAGTATTGTCCCAATAAATTCAATAAAATAAGAAAATGATTTCCATTTGTGTAAATATGCTACTTATGATAGGTTTTAGAGAAGTGCATTTTTTGAGTTTAGAGCAAAGGATCAATATCTATCTCGGGGCATATCTGAGTACAAAGAAGATTCAAGAAAATATTGAGGAACTATAAGCAGAGACAGTTTTGTGCCTCTAGTTCTTAGCATTGACTTGGAATATATATGGTACCTACTCAGTTAATAAATGCTACATGAAAAATAAATGAATAAAAGGAAGGCAGCAATCTAATAAGAAAAATATAATATCAACAAATAGAATCTTTGAAGAAAATGTTTTCCATATAAAGAATAAACTGCATAAAAAATTCAGATAGCAAGAAAATAATATAATCAGTGTAGATATAAATAAAGGACAATAAAAACACTCAAAGAGCAAGATAGATTTTGACTGACCTAAGAATCTGCATTCAAAAATGTACTACAAAGTACAAAAGTACAAACCCTTCAAAAGAAATACTTACACCACAAAATAACCTCAAAGGCACCCTGGCTGGTGTAGCTCAGTGGATTGAGCGCAGGCCTGTGAACCAGAGGATCGCAGTTCAATTCCCAGTCAGGGCACATGCCTGGGTTGCAGGCCAGTTACCAGCAGGGGACACATGAGAGGCAACCATACATTGATATTTCTCTCCCTCTCTCCTTCCCTTCCCCTCTAAAGATAAATAAATAAAATCTTTTAAAAAATTACCCCTACCCCAAAGGCTATAGCCTATAATAAAAAATAGAAATTCAGAGAATATCTTAAAGTAACTAAAAGTTATAACTTCATTAGGCTAATAAGTTCTCTGTGAAGACTGATTTGTTTGCTATTTATTGTATTGCTCATTTGTTTTGCAATGCTATTGTACTTTTATCATTACAACTTAGCATTATTTATAACATTTAAAATAAAATGCCATTTTAATTCTATATTCAGGGCATAAATGTCTCAAAGTGACATTTACATGTCTCAATTTATTTACCAAAATAAACTTCATTTATATTTTAAAGACCCTTTTATTAATTAATATATTATGTTTGGAGTTATTAATAAAGATATTAAAGTATTTTTGTACTTTTAAAAACTGATATTTTTTATTTCTATCATTTAACAAGAACTGAAATTTCATCATTAATTGAATCTTTATTTTATATGTGAGGAGAGAGAAAATTATTTGCTTTGGGGAAGGAGCATTATCATTTTCTCACTGGAAGTCATTTAGTTCATTCTATTCTCTATCTAAACAAGTATATATGATCTTCTCTAGTGATTTTTCAATAAGACTTAATAGATGTTTGTAAAACTAACTCCTATTATAATTCATTTCCATGTCATGGTCACCTATTAAAAATGTTTTTGGATCCTAATTCTACCATTTACATTATTCTTCCTAATCCATTCTTTATTTTGGCCTCTATTTTCTTTGCAAATATGACATATCAGCATATTTTTTATCTTTTGTTTGACTTTAATCTCAATGTAATAATATAGCCCAAGTATCAGATATTAAGCTCTGTATCATACTAGTACTCACTCACTGAAGCTCTGAAATGTGAGTAATCTCTGCTGCCTCATGACCCCTGGACTAGGGAAACCAAAGAGCACTGTGTCACTGGTGAACATCAGTTAGGCTATGAGCCCAGAGCCAAGGGAGTTTGACTAGCAAACTTTGCAACTTCAAGTTGCTCTCTACCCACTATCTAAAAACACTGTTTTATATAAACTTCTCATTTTTTCTGTTAGCAATGATCAAATTGTGGAGTATGAGAGAATCACCAACTTCCACTGCCAAAAGTTCTGATACACAGGTCAGTGGGTAAGGTCCAGGAGCTGCATTTTTACCAGTGAGACATGTAACGCCAATGCAGAGGATTAATACTCAACACATCAAGCAATGTCCTGAAAGTCAAGAAGATGAAGGGTTTTACAGGAATAAATTCATTATTATGAGGATATGCAAATGAGTCACAATTTGTTCATCTCTTTGTGAGATTAAGCTACAGTTGATCACATTGCTCAAGGGTCAGAACAGCCCAATATTAAAAGCTACAGAAAGGCATGTGATCCCCAGATGAAAACCACAACCACTGGACCTGAAGGGCAGGCTCAAGTTCAGAAGTGTTCTCATAAGTGACCTGTATCTCTTTCATCTACTAATTTACTGAGCCTATCCAAACTAGTGGTTTTTTTTTATTGAATTTATTGGGATGACAATGGTTCCCTAAACCATACATGTTTCAATTGTACAATTCAATAGAACATTGTCTGCACACTGTATTGTGCAACCATTGCCCCAAGCAAGGACTCTGAAACTAGTTTTAAAACCGAACAATGGACCAAGACTCTCAGGAAGTGACTTTTGTCTGACTCAAAATTATTCCAAGTAAGTTTGAGGAAATGAAATATGTTTAAAGTATTACGTATAAGTAATATTAATTGACAAATATTACAGCACTCTATAGAACGTAGTGTGAAGGCTCACACCAAGTGTGTGTGAATGCCTGCATCAGTCCTGTCACCTCAGTTTTAAGATGTGTTACCTGCTGTGATTTACAGGTACAAGTATCTAAAAAGAAGACATTACCACTTCACGCTATGAAATGGTCCAATTATACCCTGTTACCTGTATTAGTAATTGACAATTGCAGAGACATAAAGGTATGGATCTACAGTTCTATGTTGTTAATTGATTTATGTGTGAATATGCTAATACATCCTGATTTTGTTTTAGGATTTCTAATGAGATTGAACTTGAATACTTATTGTTAATGACCTAAAATATTTTAAAGTAAGTCTGAAAATCTACAGCCAATATTTTAGTTTTCCTAAAACAAAAGCAGTTTTTAGCTATAGGCTAAATGTGCCTCCTTGCAGAAATTAAAAGAAACTTTCTTACATTCTGAATGAGTTAAATGAATAAATAAGACTGAAAACTAAGAAAAATGCATTTAGTAGGTATATAATTATTTATTTAACTTCTGGGAGAAGGGAATTACTGGCCATTTCCCATTTTAAGAACTAGATAAATGTGGGTAGCAATTAACTGGCAAATTCAAAGCATTTTCCCCAAATAAAGTGCACATTTTAATAGATATGTGTGTGTGGCTATATAAGTACAGAGATATAATATATCTATATGTATGTATATAGTTCTATAGATATACAGATATATAGTATATCGTATTGAGGATTTCCAGTCAAGATGGAGACGTAGGTAGGCACACTGCATCTCCTCACACAACCACAAAAAGAATTACAACTAAATCTTGAAACAAATAACACCCATTGAACTATATGGAAGTCTGACAACCAACAATTTAAGGAAGCCACAATCATCCAGGTGGGTAGAAGGGGCAGAGACAGGGGCCAGAGATGAGGAGATGTGGTGTGGCACAGACAGGCAACAGCAGCCACAGAATGGGCATAGGAGGTCACACATTCACATGTGGTGAATAAAAATCAGGAAGGATATCTTGGGAGTGAGTGATCCTTGACTGGAAATGGGGCAAGTACTAGGCAAACCTCAGAAGCGAGAAAGTACCACAATCCAATCTTCAAGCCTTCCCCCAACACAGAGCCACAAAGAGACAAAGCAACTTGCCCCACCCTGGCAGTTACTTGAGGCTCTGCCTCACACAATTTACAGGTGCCTTTTACAGGGAGTCAGAGCAGCTCTATCTAATACACAGAAACAAACACAGGGAGGCTGCCAAATTGAAAAGATAAAGAAATATACCTCAAATGAAAGAACAGAGCAAAACTCCAGAAAAAGAACTAAATGAAATGGAGATAGCCAACCTATCAGAAGCAGAGTTCAAAACACTGGTGATCAAGATGCTCAAAGAACTCATTGAGTATGGCAAAAACACAAAGGAAGAAATGAAGTTTACACTGGGTGAAATTTTTTAAAAATCTACAGGGAAACATCAGTGAAGGACAAGAAACTGGATTCAAATCACTGACTTGGAAGATAAGGTAGAAAGAAACATTCAACCAGAGCAGAAAGAAGAAACAAGAATTCAAAAAAATGAGGATAGTATAAGACTCTGGGACACCTTCAAACATGTAATATCTGAATCATAAGAATGCCAGAAGGAGAAAAGAAAGAACAAGAAATTGAAAACACATTTGAAAAATAATGAAGGAAAACTTCCCTAATATGGTGAGGGAAATAGACATACAAGTCCAGGAAGCACAGAGTCCCAAAGAAGTTGGACCCAAAAAGGGCTACACCAAAACACATCATAATTAAAATGCCAAAGTTTAAAGATAAAGAATCTTAAAAGCAGCAAGAGAAAGCAGAGAATTATTTACAAAGGAATACCCATAAGACTATCAGTTGATTTTTCAAAAGAAATTTTGCAAGCAAGAAGGGACTGGCAATAAGTATTCAAAGTGATGAAAAGCAAAGACCTACAACCTAGATTACTCTATCCAGCAAAGCTTTCATTTAGAATGGAATGGCAGATAAAGTGCTTCTCAGATAAGGTAAAGTTAAATGAGTTCATCATCACCAAGCCATTATTATATGAAATGTTAAAGGGACTTATCTAAAAAAAGAAGATGAAATCTATAAACATTAAAAAGGCAATAAATTCACAAATATCAACAACTGAATCTTTAAAAAAACTAAGCAAACAAGCAGAAAAAAGACAGAATCACAGATATGGTGATCATTTGAAGGGTCACCATCTGGGAGAGGAAGGGGAAGAATGGAGGGAAAGGTACAGGGATTCAAAAGCATAATTGGTAGGTACAAAATAGTCAGGGGTGTGTGTTGGGAACCACTCCACCTGATTTCAGGAGCTGTAAACCCCCATGGCTAAGGCTGAGTGAGTGACCTTTGGACTGTAAGCCACTAAGGAGACACAGCTTATCTCCCAGGTAGGAGCACTGCTTCTGCTTCATCCATCTCC
>PVKM010043427.1:0-12527 GCA_004027735.1 Carollia perspicillata | reverse complement strand
TCCTATTGGTTCCCTCACCTCTCCATCCATGAATGACCTGGACTAAATCATCGTGACTGCGGGACTGCACCAAACCCACAATAGCTTGCAAAGTAAGGGGCAGAGGTACAGAAAGGATGTCCTTCTGGATGTGGGGAGACCACTGGAGGTTGGCCAGCCTGGCTTCTGCCCAGCTGGGTGCTGCCTGTGTGCCCGGGTTTGTATGTTTGTGTGTGTGGGTGTGTGTGTGTGTGCCTGCTCACAGCCTGCCTCTGCAGTTACACCACCAGAATAAAGCGCTTCATTAACCTGTCAATCAAAGGCCACTTCTCTCCAGCTCTCCTGCTCTGCCCTCCGACAGCCCACATGTATGTGTGCGCCAGCACACCGTGCCATTCCGGGACCACGTGGCATCGCCCATCCTCTCCCTACACAAATATGGCTCCCGTTGCCTCCCTTGAAGTCTGAAACATTTATGCCTTACCCAGAAGAGTCCGGGGCCCACTGTTGCCTATGTATGATGTGTATGTATATAAAATATTATTTTATTGTGTGAGCGGCCTTTCTCCAAGCTGTGAATTCATGAAAAAGTGGCTCTTTTAAAAACTAGGGTGCCCTAGAGTAGTATGAGGAGCTCTAGCTCTGAGCAGCGTAGCCTTGGATTTGTTGCCTTCTCTCTCTCGGCCTCGGGGGACTCACCTGTGTTAGGTAAAGCAAATCTGGCTTGGACTAGATGATCTCTGATGTTCTTCCTCCTTCCAGCTTTCTGAGTTCAGGTGAGTGTGGCTGATTCCTGACCTTCAGAACCGTACATGTGAATACGTGGGTGTGTGTGTCCTTTCCCAGCTGTTTTCCCTCCCTGGGTGTCCAGAGGTGCAGAGGCAGGAGGCCGGCTGCAACAGGACCACGGAAGCTGCTCCCGACCTGGAAGGAATGCACTTTTCTGAGCTTCCACATGCACTCCCTTACTTTGACCACACTCCTATGGTTGGAGTTTGTGCGTGCCTGAGGTGGGCATCCATAGACAGCCAAGCAGGTATGGGTCTAGGCAAAGCCTAACCTGGGAAACATGTGTCGACATTCAGGGTCACCTAAGGATTCCAGCCTTCCCAGTTGGAGCATCCTGGCCTTGCTCCCGCCTGCCAGGACCATCCATAGGGGAAAGAGGGGGTGTTGTCCACAGCAGGGCAGGGCTCTGTTCACGCCACTTGCAGTATCTTTATTGTGCATTAATGAAACCCTGTTTCTTCTGGGTGTTTAATTCTTTCCATCTATTATGTTTAGACAACTCATTAACAATCATTCATTATAATTAGACTTCAATTTTAGGCTCCTTTCTCAGGGGAGGCAATGCAGAGCTTTTAAACATATTTACATCATAAACAGCTTCCAAATCTCTGGGTGCCACCCTTGCCCTGTCCCACTCTAGCTCCTGTCCCTCCTTTTCTCTCATTACTTTCCTGCCTTCTGCCACCCCCATTCCAAATGCAGGAGTGAGGGTGGAGAAAGCAGAACTGAGTGTGCTAAGAGGTCCCTCAAATCCTGCTGCTGCCCCAGTCCTTCTGCCATGGCCCCGGCCCTCACTGAATGAGACTCACGTGCCAACATGGGTGGCAGACTTCCCTGGAAGCAGATGCCTCCCACTGACCGCCAAAGAGCGGTACCTCTGGCTGCTGGATCGTTGGGTGTTCCCAGGTAGTCATATACACACAGACACACTCACCCACTTGCTCAAGTGTGAAAACCAGACACATATGACCACTTAGGGGAGGGTGGAGGAAGTCTCTTGTGAAGATTTTTCTTTTTCTGCTTCCCAACTGAGACACTGGTTCCAACCACCACACTTCCCCCTAGGTGCCTTTAAGTTTAAGGACTCCTATCCCTTTCAGCCTTCACCTGCAAAATCATAACATCTCTATTTGAGGAATTAACGTTTGTCGAAAGAGTGAATAAGAGGTCTAGTGAAAACTGCACAGGTATTAAAGTCAGGCGGGCTTGATTCAAATCCCAGCGCTATCACTGACTAAACAAAGTGACGTTGGTGCCTGGTTTAATGTCTTTGAGCCTCAGTTTATGCCTCTGCAAGGTCAGGGTAATAATGTCTACCTGGCAGAGTGTTTGTGATGAAGGAAGATAGCCAAAAATCTAAAGTACCTGGCATTTTGCAGGTATGGGATGATAGCAATGATAATAATAGTGAGTAACTGTATTAATTATTTATGAGTAACTATAATAATAATCCCAGGAAGAGGCCTCGGGGGTCAATCTGCGCAACTTCCCTCCCAAGGCCAGTCTTTCTGCAGCACCCTCAGTGGGTCTGTGGAGCTCCTTAGTGGCAGAGAGCACAGCTCGGTCCTGGTCCCTTATGGGGCAGATCTTATTACAAGAAAGGTTTCCTTTAGATCCAGTTACAATCAGCCTCTTTGTCACGTTCCCTGTTAGCCCTGGATCTGGCCTCCAGAGCCCAGGGAATCTGCCTCCTGCTCAGCAGTGGATACCCTGGAAAGTCTCCATCAGGGGGTAGAGGAGAGGGCAAGTGCCCTGATGGAGTAGGACCTGTGGGAGGAGGCGGGGAAACTGATGGGGGGTGTGTGGCTGGACCCCTCCGAGGCTGTGGGAACCACGGGGAGCCACAGGAGGGGAGACAGAGACAGAGAGGGGACACGGGGGGAGAAGGATTTTCTATCAACAAAACAGCAGGACAGATTCTGGCTGGTCTCTGGAAACATCTTCATCCGGTGCCTGAGGCCAGCTCTGAGCTTCTTTTAGCTCATTACTGGCAATTAGTCCTCTGGGCCCAGCCTGGGGGAGGAGGGGCACTATTAGCTCTCACTCCCCTGGACACACACACACACACCATGAATCAAATTGACAACTCTGCCCAAGCCTGCCCTCCCCACCCTGCTCTGTGTGTGAAGCAGGATGCACGTGTCTACATGGATGAGGTGTGCTAATGCATGTGCATTCACATGAAGGTGTCCCAGGGCAGACGGTGTCAGTACACATGTTCAGCCATGAGAATGTGAGATTGTGCAAATGAGCAAGAAGTAGGTGTGCACTTGCAAGGGAGAGGGGGATGGGCATTGAGAGTGGATGGACTGGCTGTGGGGACCCACGATTACTCCTGGGCTTTTGTTCCCTTAGGAATCCTGGTGGATGATTGAGGGGAGGGATGTGTGGCAGAAAGGGACAAGGCAGATCCTGGAGTTTCTGCCTCTCGGCTCCACCTCAGGAAGGCTTTTCCTCTAGGAAAGATGGGATCCTATTGAAGTGACTTCTAGGGAGGGACACTCAGAATTTACCCCCCAAACCCATTCCTTCCCATGTATTTTAACGGAGCATTGTCTGATAGAAATACAATGTGAGCCCTGGCTGGTGCAGTTTAGTGGAGGGAGCACAGGCCTGGGAACCAAAGGGTCGCTGGTTCGACTCCCAGTCAGGGCACATGCCTGGGTTGCAGGCCAGGTCCCCAGGAGGGGATGCGCAAGAGGCAACCACACATTGATGTTTCTCTCCCTCTCTTTTTCCCTCCCTTCCCCTCTGTCTATAAAAGAGATAAAATCTTTAAAAAAAGAAATAAATACAATGTGGGCCACATATGCAATTTAAAATTCTTTAGTGCCTATGTGTTTTAAAAAGTAAATAGAAACCCACAGGATTGATTTAATTTGTTTTGTTTTAATTTTATTAAATTTTACATTTTAAGTTAATATTTAAACATTTAAAATTCAAATAAATATTTAACATATAGCCAAAATATCATCTTAACATGTAACCAGTGTTTTCAAAGTATTAATGAGATATTTTGTATTCTGTGTGCATACTAAATGTTCAAGAATTGGTGTGCATTTTGTTTACAGCCCATCTCCATTGGGATTAGCTGCATTTCAAGTGTTCAGTGGCCACATGTGGCTAGTGGCTACCACACTGGGTAGGACAAATCCAGAGCCTGGGTTGGTTGGTTTCCCACAGACCAGTGAAGGGTGAAGTGTGTGCCCATGGGAGCGGGGTGAGAGCGGGAGCAGACAGAAGTGGGGGTTGAGGCAGTGCCCTCTCTATGCTCTTGCAGGGTCTGCAGGCTCCTTTCCCCACTGACTACGTACAAGGACTCAGTCTCAAGAGTCTTACTCTAGGAAGTTCTTCCTTTTGTCTCATTTCTGTGCTTTCGACTGCAATGTCGAATCCCTCCTGCAACTCATTCTCCTGAGTGTCCTCACCCCCATCCTGCTTCATCTGAGAGACTTGGGGGTGGAAGGAGAGAACCACACAGGAACTGAAGTGGGCAGGGGAGTGGAAGAAGGGAGAAGGAAAATGCTAGAAAACTAGCCCTAAGTTCTTAGGAGGAGTGAGGAGGGGTTGGAGGGGGTGGTGGGCTAGAAAGTGACCACAGAATAAAAGCACTATTTCTAGAAGGTGACTTTTCAGCACCTCCGCCCCCTTATCCTTTAAGATTTTCAGTCTCCTCCACTTTTCAGATGTCTTGGGCCCATGTGCACTGCCCCCCTATTTTCACCCCACCCCTCAGCATCTTACCACCTCCACCTCTGGGCCACTGTGTCTCTCTGCCAGCTTCTCAATCCTTCCCTTCCTCAGCTCACTTCCTGCCCCCACTCATCATCTTCCACTGCACTCCCAGCCCAGCAAGCTGGTACAGGAGGAAATTCAGGAAGTGGAGACCTGGAATGGGGTGTGAGGGCCTGAGCTGAGAGTGTTTCAGGAGAGAGAAGTAAGGAAGATCCTCCCAGTCCCCTCCCACCCTCTTACCCCTCCTCTCAACCCCCTCCCCCACGGGGCGGCAGTGATTCCACAGTCTCAGGGCTTGAGGGTCTCGGGGCCCCTTGCTAATGTAAGGTTATTGTAATTGATATGAAGGTAATTGATAATGTGTTACGGTGAATAATGTCTTCAATTTTCTGCTAAATCCCATTTTTGTAGCCATCTGGGCTCCTCCAACTGCCCCCCTGGGACGCTGGGTAATAGAGAGTAATTATTCTCAAGTCATTTACTTTTTCAAAGTGTTTAGTGCTTATCTGTTTTACAATTAAAATGGAAACGACCCTGATTCACTTCCTTTCTTTTTTATTTAAATAGCACTCACACCCCCACACCCCCCACAACACACTTTCAGTCACACACAACCACACGGCACACAACCCTCACACACACACAGTCTTCTTGTATGCAGTAACATGTCCACATTTGCAGACACAAAAATACGTGCACATTTTCTTTGTCACTTACACACACCAATACAACTTTACATTCAGCCAAGGGAAACGCAGTCTCAGTGACCTAGACCTACAGGGTGGGGCAAAAGCAGGTTGACAGCTGTGAGTACACGAAACAGAGTTTATTCTTGTATTATCAGTTATTAATCATTTTATTATTTTCCCTACAAATAACTGGAAACCTACTTTAGCCGCACCCTGTACATACTCTGTGCCACTCTCCCTTGGAGTGAGATTAGAGGTAGAGGTGAGCAGTGTCAGGGTGGTGGGCGTTGGGAAGGAGTCACCTTGGATATGTGTCTGAGTGTGCAAGGTTAGGTTTGAATATGGAAGGTGAACATCTCTGTGTCCACGTGAGTGAGTGTGCTCTAAATGAGTAGTTCAGCGTGTGGGTTCACACGTGGCTAAAAATGTTCCGATTTAGAGCAGTGGTGTGAGCAAATTCATAGCGTCGCTTGTGTGTTTGCATATGAGTTATGGTGCGGGCAGGTGTGCATTGAGCTCGAGTTCATTCACACCCAGTTACACACTATTCACACCCAGTTACACACTAACGAAAAGACTGGGTGGCATGCAGCTCCAGCTTGGGCACACGTCCTTGGGAGAGGGGTGAAACCAGAATCCAGAGGCACCTAGCCATGCTGAGTTTGAACAGGATGCAGAGAGCCATCACACCATGAAATCTGACCCATTTATTTTAACTGAAAATGTCACAGGAACATATAACATGGGGATCAGGTGGTACAATGGCTTACACTAGCCCCTCACCTCCCAACCCTGCTGACTCCTCTAATAGTCCTTCCTGTCTGGGAACCCCCTCACTGGCCTCCCCACTGCTTAACCTTTAACCCCTTGTGGCCCCTCACTGAGCCCTGACTCTGGTTGAAGGTGGAGGCAAGAATGGCCCTCAACAACCGAGGAGCTTCCTGCCCCCCGCTGGGCCTTTCCCCACTGGGGGTGCTCTGTGGACACAGACATTTTCAATATAGTGAGGCACTGACCTGTGGGAAAACACAGGAAAAGATCGTACACACCCCAAATCTTTCCATGTGTCCAGGCATGACACCCTTCAAATGCCATACAGGCCTGTGGTAGGACAACTGAGTCCTTGAACTCACTGGGACACTTCGGCCTGCAGTCAGATGACCTGTAGCCCAGGGATCTGCTTTCCATTGTGCAGATGGTGAAACTGAGTCCCAGTGGGGTCCAGGAAGGCCATGGGACCTCACGGGGAGACAGACCTGCGGTGGACCAGAGCACTGTCTGCTGGGCCCAACACCTGTTGTCCCCAGGGCGTCCCGCTGCCCGCCCCCCAAGCCTTGCACACATCTGCTGCTGGGCAAGGGATGAGGGGCATGGAGGACAGAGCCCTGGCCCTGGCCCTGCTGCCAAGCCAGGCAAGCCCTGAGAGGGTCAAAGGAAACCAAACACCCGGCTCACCCAGCACACCTCCAGGAAAAGCCCGGGGCGTTGTTTTTAATTTTGCTTTTTAAAACAGGAAGGTGATGATATGGGTGAGGGATGCTTTTTCCTGCATTTTCCCATTTCTCCTTTTGTGGACCTCTGCTTGGCCCTCCCTCCTTCTTCCCACGACTGTCTTTTTCGGTCTCCATCTCTGCGTCTCGTCTGGCTCTGTGTCTTCCACCCTACCCGCCCCACCCCGCTCTGCAGGGCCCCACTCTGCCCGCGCCCCGAGTCGGTCTGTCCCGCCGTCCCCGTGCAGGGCGCCGCCCCCTTTCGGGCGGCGTCTGGGGTTCCCGTCCCTGTCCCTGCCTTGGCCCTCCCCGACTCGGGCCCCTCGCACCTTCTCGGAAAAGTAAACATTTAATTTTTTTTGCTGTTAATAGATTTAATGTTCATTTGTTGGTAGCCCAGGGGCAGAAACGCGTGACATTTCAAATAATTGTTGTTTCAGGGGTATCCTCTGGAGGGAAATGCGGCAAAAGTGTGGAGAAGATTTAAGCAAATGACTGTGTCAGCTTCTATTTACTCCTGACAGGATCGCCGGGGGCACGGCTGCGAGATAACCATTAGCGCGGCCGCCGATAAAGCGGGGAGGCTGCATTTCTAAAGGCTCCGCGGCCATTACGGGAAAGTTAGTGTGAAACATGTTAAATTATCCCCCAAGTGGAGGAAGCGGGGGAGGCGGCGGGGGCAGCGGGCGCCCGCCCGAGCCGGCGAGCCTCCGCGGGGGCCTGGGAGCCGAGAGGCGCCGCAGCGGGGCCGGTGACCGCGCCGCGCCGGCCCACCAGTCGTCCAGCAGGGGGCGCCCGCCTCGGCCCGGGCCTCAGTCTTCTGGCCCGGGTGGTGGGTGGATGGCTCCGCCCTCGCCTGCTAGGGACCGCGGGCGACACCGAGGCCTTCCTGGCACCCTGGTTGGCGTGGCCCCCCAGCCCCAGCCGCTAAGATCTGCTCCATGGGTGAAAAGAAAGAGACCAACTGTGGAGCCTGAAACAGTGTGGCTTATTCCTAAGCAGTCCCATCACGTGTACACAGGCAATACACCCACATGCGGGGGCGGGGTTGGGGGGAGGCCGGGAGGAGGACAGGTATTTCTGAGGTTTGTGCAGAGCCCCGAGTTCACCTTTCAGATTTGCCTCTAAGTAACCGATGCCCTCCTGCAATTCATCTTGGCCTCAGTTTCCTCATTTGTAAAGTGGGGCTAATATCTACCCCACATACCTTACCCCCGAAGAACAGTTGAATCAATTAGAGCGTACACACGTTATCCGAGAAACCATTAAATGCAATGCAAGTGAGGATTATTGTTATTACTGTGTGCAGGCCATAAGTGAATGCACCACTGCGTGGAAAATAAGACCCCAATCACAGTTCTTTTTGAGATTGGTGCACATCTCTCCCACCCCTCCTAATTTTGCTCCTGTGAAGGCACTCTTGGGGTAAATCAATATCTACAGGCTAGTCTGGCAGTGGAGGTAGTGCTTGCTCTAGGTTAGCCCCTGCAGAAGCATACAGGGGTTCCCCCTTCCCTGCGGTTCCACTTTCCAGTGGTTTCACACACACTCGCAATCACAGTTCAGAAATATCATGGAAAAATCCAGAAATAAGCCATAAGTTTTACTTGTGTGCCCTTCTGAGAAGCATGATGAAATCTTGAGTTGCCCCTTTCCATCCCACCCAGGGGGTGAATCACCCCTTTGCAGGGAATTCATATACTACCCACCCCGTTAGTCTCTTACTAGCTGTCTGGTTTTCAGAATGACTGTGGAGATGTCACAGTGCTTGGGTTCAAGTACCCCTTATTTTACTTAATAATGACCTCAAAGCACTAGAGTAGTGATGCTGGCAATTTGTACATGCCTAGGAAAAGCCTTAAAGTGCTTCCTTTAAGGGAAAAGACATTATACGTATAGGAAAACCCCCCAGTATATATAGGATTTGGTACTGTCCACAATTTCAGGCATCCACTGTGGGTCTTGGAACAGATCCCCTGCAGAGAAGGGAGGACTACTGTACTTAGCTGTTAGCATGCCAGAGCACTAGCAACACTGCCTGGGAGCCCTGTCCTGCGGAGGGCGGAAGCACATGGGGCAGGAGGGAAGAGAAGAAGGCAGAGGGGACCACCTTCCCCTTTGTGGCAATGGTATTTCCAAACAGAGTTTCCTCCCTCCTCTCTTAAAAAAAAAAAAAAAAAAAAACCTTCTAAATATATTGACACTGTAGCATCATCTACATTCTGTTTTAGGCCTTGGAACCCAATCTGTGGTGCAGTGGCAAGTCAGTGACTCGAGTAGCCATTAATACCACCGATTTACTCATTTCCAGCACGATTTCAGGTTTCCGGGAGCTCTGAAGTTCCCTCAAGTTCACCCAGCATTTTTTAACCTCTTCTCCATGTCAGGTCTGCTGGAGGCCCAGGAGGGCGGAGACCACCTTTGCCTTCCTGTAGTTCACCATCAAGTAGGGGGACTGATATCTACAACAGATGACAGGGGCACGTGAACATTAAACCAGAAGCACATGCAAAGTTCTGTGCATTCAAGTGAGGAGCAGATGACTGACTTCTTGATTGTGTTGGGAAGTTTTCTTAAGAGAAGTGGCATTTGATCTAGGGCCTTGAATGATGGGGCAGAATTTTCCAGGTGGGAGAAATAGGCTACTACATAATAATGAAAATAGTCCTTGTGACCACTCCAAACAACAAAAACAACAATGATGATAATAGCATTTAATCTTCTGCATGCACTGTACCATGCACTTCACAGTAACTGCTATCTTTGATTTGTCATAACAACTCTGGGGTGGAGAACAAATACTGTTATATACCCCCATTTCACAGATGAGGACAGTAAGGCTCAAACAGATTCAGTAATTTGCCCAAGGCCACACAACCATCCTAGCAATGAGACTAGATAAGGTGGAATGTCTCACCCCTTCACTTGATCATTCCAAGACCAATTTTGAAAAAAAAAGCTGATTTTATCTTTGATAAAGGCAATGCACCCCTCTTTCCAACCTCTCCTCATTCGTTCCACTGCTTTGTGCATGTCTACTAGGTGTCAGGTATTGGGCTGGCTCTGGGGGTACAAAAAATAAGATACAGATCCTGCCCTTGGAAACTCATATTTCTAGTGAGGTAGGAAGTTCTACAAGTAAACCAACCATAAAGCAATGTGCACGATGAAGGTCTGAGAAACCCAAGATGCTCTGGGCAAACAGGAAGAGGTCAAACTCAGATATTGCATGGTTTGGCCAGAACTGAGTCTGGGCAAAAGAAGGTGTCTATTAGCCAAGAAGGTGGGACATGGGATTCCAGGCAGAAGGAGCGGCAAGTGCAGAAGGACATTGATGCGGGAGAACATGACCCTCTGGTGTGTAGCATTTGAGGAAAGTGGGCAAGGCGGAGCAACCGTGGCCCAAGATGTTGCCAGGAGCCACTGACTGCTGGCCAAGATTCTAAGGTAGAGGGTAGGAGGGAGGCTAGACTGGGTTTGCCCACGGTGGGACTTCAAGTGTTCATCCAGACTCTCCTCAGAAGGTGCCCTGACACCACAGCTGAAGAGCGTGAGTGTGTCTGCTTCTTGGCGTGGTGGAAGCAGTGAGCAGGTCATCCGAAATCCATGTCCATGTCAGCCACAGATGACTCTGGAGAGCCCCACAGAGTAGGAAAGTGGGGAGGGTAACGTGGCTCAACGTCTTCCTGCATGTGGTCCCCACTTTACAGGACCCACCACCACTCATCTCTGCTCACCAGCCCACGGTCAGTCTCCCTCTCATGTATATCACCCTTGCACTCGTATATTCACACACACTTCCCTTACAACCACACTCGCATTCTCACACAATTTGATTATAATAATTTCCATACCATTATACCCACATCCTTGCATAAATACATTCACGGAATTAGATGCTTACCCACAAACCCTTACATAAACACATCCAGTCACCCAACATTCACTCCTACGCAGTCCCACACTGTCATATTTTGTCCTAAGGAAGTGTAGTCACAAACCCCTCCCACTCATTGCCATACACGCTGTTGCAACCACAACTCCACACAACTTCACTCTTTTGTGCCTTCTTAGAGTCCCACAGAGTTCAGTCCCACTTTTGCATCATACTCAAGTCTCTTGAACACACACAGTTACCCAGAGAATCTTACTTTGACAGGAAAAATGTGGCTTGATGAAGGTCATACAGTTAGTTAACAGAAAATCTAGGGCGTCAACTCCAGTCTCATTCTTTCCACACTAGTGCTCTTTTTCCTACGCAAAAATCTCTACCTCACAATCTGCCTTCCAGACCCCAGTGCCAATTACCTGTACTGACTCTCAGAAACATTCAAATGAAACAAACAGCTCTTGAAGGGACAGGCAGCCAGGTGAATGGAACAAGTATGATTTTAGAATACAAAAAAATGAGTTAGAAAATCAAATACTGTATAGGGTGGTGACAGGATTCAGAGAATATAAGTAAAGCACCTGGCACAAAGTAATAACTGCTAACATTTATTGGATGCTTATTACGTACTAGACACTATGCCAAGCATGTAATACATTATCTTATTTAATTTTTACAATCTCTTTAAGTGTAATTATCTCCCTATGACAGAAAAGGGAAGTGAAGCCCAGAGAGGTTAGGTTGCTTGCCCAAGGTCACTAAACTAGTGGGCTTTGAGACCATATCATACCCTGCTTTTACTCCAAGTCTGGTCTTCAGGAATTACATTGTGGTTCTTCCCTTGATAACAAAGTCAATTCTCTATTGAATCCTTACTCTATACCAGACTCTGTGCTATAAAAGCATAGTTTCTATGCATCTTTACAGACAACGAGACTGGGGCTTGGTGGGTGCTCAGAGGATGGTTTTATCATTATGGAAAGGAAGATTCTAACTTCAAAATGAAATTTAGATCTATTTTGTCAGCAGGTGAATTCTTCAGATCATGTCAATCTTTAGTGGACCTGATCATTCCCATTGATTAGTTCACTTCAGATCAGCTATCCTTCCTCACTGATCTGTAATTCCCTGCATCTCCCACCTTTGGTCATCACAGGAAGAGGGGTCCTGCTGTGATACATACACAGTTCTTCACTTCCGCCCACTAGATGAAGCCATACTCAGACATAGGTCTTACACACACTAATAAGGACAGTATGGTTTAAGCAATTACCAAGAACATCAGGGAGCGGATTCGAAATGCCTGGGTTCCAGTTTCATCCCTTATCAATTGCACAACAACAGGGAAATTACTTTCTCTGCCTCAATTCCCCCATCTGCAATCCTGGAACAGCAATTCTTCCCTCCCAGAATTTGGAGTTTAAAACACTGCAAAGTATCATTATAGAAAGTCTGGTATACAGTAGGCACTCAAAATTTGCTACCCACAGTTTCACACACACACAGAGATACCATACTAGCACTCATGACTACCCAAGCAGACACAGCCACACAAACCTGCGCACAAGCCCATATAATACACCAAGCTGTAGACCTACGCAGGCATGCTGGTGGGGGAGTGCCAGAATGGTTGAGAGACGGTGCTCTTAAGTAGCCTTGAGCAAGTCACTTAACAGCTTATTTTAAGAAAAAAAGTTAATAGTTAAGGACTTAAAAAAAACAACCACAATGTCATTATACACTTAACAAAATTGGCAATAATTTCCTAATATCAAGTACCCAATCCATATTCAAATATTCCCTTCTTTTTTTTTTTAACATTTGGCTTATTCATATAAGGAACCAAAAAAAGATCATTATTTCTCTCCCTTTTTATCTTTCTAAATGTGTAGTGTGATTCTCCCTTCTCTTTGAGGACCCTCAGTCATTTGTCCAGAAGAATGTCATGTTTTTAAA
>PVKM010043426.1:0-12572 GCA_004027735.1 Carollia perspicillata | reverse complement strand
CTCTGGGACCTGTAAATGGTGCCTCAAGAACTCTGCTATCGAGACCCCTTGAGACAAGATACAGCTAAACCTGTCTGGCATATCCTGCCAGGAGGGGGTGGCCCCCCTCTCCTCAGTCCCTTGCCAGGTGCTGAAGGAGATCACCCCTTTCCCAGACCTCTAGGCTTCCTGGGGAGCACCTTAGGATTCCCCGAGTTAAAGGAAATGAGTTCATAGCCTTCAGAGACAACATCGCCTCACCCGTACATGATGAAGCTCAGGCAGTTACTACTTTTATCCTTTTACTAAAACATCCTTTTAAAGGATGGGACTCAAGGGTCCACACGACTGACCAAACAGCAGGCAGTCATCTTAGCACTGACCAGAATTGGCCTCACGGCCATGTTTACAGAGTCTTGGATGATTAAGTTGCCCTTTTGTGGCAAAAGAATTCTAGGACTGTCTTGCCTCACAGTTACCCACAGTGTAAATCAAGGTAACACCTGTCTCTACATATACTTAGGCCACAATGTGTGGCCTTGCCAGGACACTCCTGCATGTGGGAGTTCTAAACACCACTGATAGTAGTGAAGAGACTCGTTTCACTTTTCAGGTACAGAGCTGGACCCTGGGAAGGGCATTCAGTGGAAGTTCCTCTCAGGTCTCAGGGTGCAGGCCTCATAAAACTCCTGAATGACTTACTGAAATCAAATCAATTGAATGAAGGATGGCTTCTTTCAGCCATCAGTCATCAGCAATCACTAGTAATGTACGTCTTATCTTTTTTGTTTTTTTTTATAGACTTGGCTTTTCTTTACAGCAATTTTAGGTTTACAGAAAACTTGATCAGAATGTAGAGTCCCCACATAACCCCTCTGCCTCCACATAGTTTGTCCTATTTTTTTATGTCTTGTATTACTGTGGTAATTTGCTATTAATGCATTCAAGTCCACAGTTTACATTAGTGTTTTTATTTTTAAGGTAGGAAGATTTTTTGTTTTTTTCATTCCTTATGAAAGTTTATTGGTTTTTTACTTTATATTTTATTGTTTATGCTATTCTAGTTGTCCCAATTGTTCCCTCCTTGCCCTTGTCCACCCAGACCTGCCCCCACTCCCTTAGGCAGTCCCCACACCATTGTCCATGTCCATGGGTCCTGCATACATGTTCTTTGGCTGCTATATTCTTTATGCTATACTTTACATCCCATAACTACTCTGTAACTATCAATTTGTACTTCTTAATCCCTTCACCTTTTTCAGCCATCTCCCCAACCCCTTTCCCATCTGGCAGCCATCAAAATGTTCTATCTGTGGTTCTGTTTCTGTTCTGCTTGTTTAATTTTTTAGATTCAAATATTGATACATATGTATTTATTGCCATTTTATTTATTGTTCAAATTTTCAATATTCTTAAAGAAGACCCTTTAACATTTCATATAATACTGATTTCATGGTGATGAACTCCTGTAGCTTTTTCCTGTCTGGGAAGTTCTATATCTGCCCTTTGATTCTAAATAATAGTTTTGCTGGGTAGAGCAACTTTGACTGTATCTCCCAGCTTTTTATTACTTTGCAGGCTAGAAGGAATTGCCAAGAAATATTCAAAGTTTTTTTTGAGAAATCAGGCCTGGCTGGTATTGGCTCAGTGGATTGAGTGCCGGCCTGTGAACCAAAGCGTCACCGGTTCCATTCCCAGTCAGGACACATGCCTGGGTTGCAGTCGAGGTCCCCAGTAGGGGGCATGCATGAGGCAACCACACAATGTTTCTCTCCTTTCTTCCTCCCTCCCTTCCCCTCTCTAAAAATAAATAAAATCTTTCTTAAAAATCACACCTATTTTTTTTTAAGTTTCTTTTGAGAAATCAGCTGACAGTCTTATGGGAACTACCCTATAGGTAATTAACTGCTTTTCTCTTGCTGTTTTTAAGATCATCTGTCTTTAACCTTTGGCACTTTAATCATGATGTGTCTTGGTGTGGGCTTTTTGGGGTTCATCTTGTTTGCGACTCTGAGCTTCCTGGACCTGTATGTCTAGTTCCTTCACCAAGTGAGGGAAGTTTTCTGTCATTATTTTTTCAAGTAGGTTTTCAATTTCTTGCTGTCTCTCTTCTTCTGGCATCCCTGTGATGTGAATGTGTTGGTGTGCTTGAAGTCGTCCCAGAGGCTCCTCATACTATCCTTTTTCTGGATTCTTTTTTCTTCTTGCTGTTCTGATTGGGTGGTTTTTGCTTCCTTATACTCCAAATCGGTGATTTGATTCTCAGCTTTATCCACTTACTGTTGATTTCCTGTAAATTATTCTTCATCTCAGTTGGTATATCCTTCATTTCTGACTGGTTTTCTTTTTTTATGACTTCCATGTTCTTTTTTATGCTGTTAAAGTTATGATTTCATCTGCTTTTCCCCTAAATTCATTGAGCATCCTTATAACCCATATTTTGAACTCTACATCTAGTAGGTTGCTTGTCTCCATTTTGTTCTTTTTCAGGAGAATTTGTTCATTCATTTCTTTTGGGCCATGTTTATTTGTCTTCTCATTTTGACAGCCTCCCTGTGTTTGTTTCTATGTATTAGGTAGAGCTGCTATGGCTCCCTGGCTTAGTAGAGTGGTCTAATGTGTAGTAGGTGTCCTGTAGGGTCCAATGGCACAGCCTCCCCTATCACCTAAACTGGGTACCCGAGGTGCGCCCACTGTGTGAGCTATGTACAGTCTCCTTGTGTAGTTGAGCCATGATTGCTGTTGGCAGGTCAGTGGGAGGCAGGTCAGTGGGAGGGATTCACCCAGGTTGATCAGCTGACTGGCTGTGACCACTGACCACCAACCTCTGACCATCATGGAGGATTAGCTATGCAGGGGCCCACTCCACTGAGCAGGACTTATTTCAGCAGGGCTCTGGTGCCCTTGAGTGTGTCACTTGTGGAGGTGGTTGGGTAGTAGTGCTCTGACATGGTCTGTAGCTGTCTACTAGGAACACAGGCTCTGGGACCTCCCAGGAGGTGCAGGCTAAGGTCAGCTACTGCCTGTGTTCTGTCTGGAGCCACTCAGCATAAGCTACAAAGCAATCTACATATGGTTGCTACTTGTGCTGGGTTGGTAGGTGCCCCAGTGAGGTCAAGCTATGAATGAAGGCAAGCTGCTGCTAGTGCCAAGCCTGGGGCTACTTAGGGAGACATACAGTACTTGCTGAGACCAGATGCTGCTTGTTTGAATTTAGGAAAATCCGAAGCATGATCCATTCATATGGAAAAGCCACTGGAAACAGCTTGGGTGGCCCAGAATTGGGTGGGGCGGAGCCTGGGGGAATCACTAAGATGGGGCAAACAGTGTGAACCTGGTTGATGGAGTCTCAGATAGGACACCTGCCTGCTGGCTCTGTCTCGATGTGGTTTCTTTAATTTTATAGTTGTAGGACTCCTATTCACCTCGATTTCTGGTTGTTCTGAACAATGGCTCTGTAGTTTAGTTGTAATTTTGACGTGGTTGTGCAAAGAGGCTTAAGTAATACAGTCCCTGAGAGAGAGAATAGTACAAAGACAGAGGATGATCAAATGCTCTTAGTGTTGCTGTCTTCAAGGAAAGCTGTGATTCTGCTACTGTCTCTTATGACGTGACTTCTAATGTGGTGCTGCAGGCCAGGTGCAGCTGGCCCATTACATTAGTGTTGAGTGTTACACAGTCTCTGGGCTTTGGCTAATGTAAAATGACATGTGTCCATCTTTTCTACAACATGTAGAAAATTTTCACTGCCCTGTGCTTCACTACATTCATTCATTCATTCATTCATCCTTTCCACTTCCAAATAAATCCCTGGCAACCAAAGATCTTTGTACTGTCTCATAGTTTTGTCCTTTCCAGAACTATGCTTGGAATCATAAATGTGTAGCCATGTCATACTGGCTGCTTTCACTTAGCAATGTGATTTTAAGGTTTCTCCATGTCTTTTTCACTTCATATCTCATTTCCTCTAACCACTGAATAATATTTCACCATATAAGTACTCTGGTGATTATTTTTCCATTCTCCTAATGGAGGATATCTTCGTTACCTGTAAGTCTTGGTCGTCATGAATAAAGCTGTTATAAACATTCATGTGCAGAATTTTTATGAAAGTAATTTTTCAGCTTATTTGGGGAAATTAGGAGTGTGACTGCTTGGTTGTGTGATAAGAATAGGTTTAGTTTATTAAGAAACTGCCTGTTTTCAGAAGTAGGCACACTTCTGGTTTCCATTCCCACCAGCAGTGGATGAGGGTTCTTGTTGTTCCATATCTTTGCCATTGTTTGGTGTTTGCTCTGTTTTGAATTTTAGCTATTGTAATAATTGTCTAGTAGTATCTCATTCTTCTAGTTGCAGTTCCTAAAGACATATGATGTTGAGAATTTTTTCCCATGTTTATTTACTATTTATGTATCATCTTTGGTGAAGTATATGTTCAGATCTTTTGTCCATTTTTAATTGTGTTGTTTGTCTTATTGTTGAATTTTAAGAGTTCTTTGTATGTTTTATTTTTTAATTAATCTTTATTTTACTTTTTCCCATTACCATATAGTCCATTTATCAGATAAGTGTTTTGCAAAGATTTTCTCCCAGTATGTGGTTTGTGTTTTCAGTCTCTTAACACTCCCTTTCACAGAGTAGGTTTTATTTTAATGATATCAAACTTATTTTTTCTTTTAATCGATCTTGCTTTTGGTGTCGTATCTGAAAATTCATAATCAAACTTTAGGTCATCTAGATTTTCTCCTATGTTGTCTGGTAGGAGGTTTGTAGTTTCGCACTTAATATATGACCAATGATCTGTTTTGAGTTAGTTTTGGGGAAAGGTATAAGGTTTGTGTCTAAATTGATCAACTGATTTTTGCATGTGGATATCTGGTTTTCTTGGCACTATTTGTTGAAAAGGCTGTGTTTTCTCCATTGAATTGTCAAAAATCAGTTAATTATATTTGTTTGGGTCTACAGGAAAGAATTGGCTGTTGTATATTAACTATTTATTTTTCAACCTTATTCTATTCCCTTATTAGTTCAAGGGGTTTTCTTTGTTGTTTTCTTTGAGATTTTCTCCATAGGTAATCCATATGCAACAAAGACAGTTTAATTTCTTACTTCCCATTCTGTGTGCCTTTTACATCCTTTTCTAGTCTTACTGTGTGGGCTTAGACTTCCAGTACAGTGTTGACTAGGAGTGGTGAGAGGGGACATCGTTTCCTTATTCTTGATCTTACCAGGAAAGCATCTACTTTCTCACCATTAAGTATGCTAACTGCAAATTTCCTGTAGAGGGTGTTCTTCAAGAAGAGGGAGAGCCTCTCTACTTTTAGTTTGCTACCCGAAATGGATTTGGGATTTTGTCAAATGCTTTTACATCCCCCCTTTCCTCATTCTTGATACTAATAATTTGTCTTTTTCTCCTTTTTCTCAGCTTGGGTAGGTGTTTTGCAATCTTGTGTAGGTGTTTCATTAAACTTTTCAAAGAACCAGCTTTTGATTATATCGTTTTACACAATTTCCTGAAATTTCATTGGTTTCTTTGGTCTTTATATCTATTCTTGTGCTTACTTTAGGTCTGATTTGCTCTTTTTCTCGTTTCCTAAGACAGGCTTAGATTTCGATCACTGAGTATGGATCTCTTTTTTCAAGTGTATGCCTTCAGTGCTGTAATCTCCCCTCCAGGCAGTGTTTTCCCTGCATCCCACAAATTTTGGTATTTTCATTTTTGTTTAGTTCAAAATAGTTTTTCATTGCTTTTGAGACTACTTCTTTGATCCCTGAGTTATTTAAATGTGTGTAGTTTAATTTCCCACATATTTGAGGGTTTCCCAATCTTTCCGTTACTGATTTCTAGATTCATGCCTTCATGGTCTGAAAGCATATTTTGTATGATTTCTGTTCTTTCAACTATGTTAAGGGGTGTTTCATGTTAAAATGTGTTTTATCCTCATGAATTTTACCATATGAACTTGAGAAGAATGTGTATTCTGCTGTAGTTTGGTAATGAGGTATTCCAGTTTTCAGTAATTAAGTTGTTTGATGGCACTGACCAGTTCAGCTGAGGCTTTTCTGATTTGCTTCCTGCTGGTATTCATAATTATTACTAGAGGGGTATTGAAATCTCCAGTGTAATAGTGAATTCATCTGTTTCTCCTTCCAGTTCCATCCATTGTCCCCTGGTGTATTTTGCCACTGTGTTGTTGCGCATGTGAGCACTAAGGAATGCTGTGTCTCCTTAAAGATATGGCCCTGTGTCTTTGTATAATGCCCTTCTTTATCCCTGTGCTTTGTCTGAAAATGTAGATATGCCAGTTCTTTTTTCCCCTTTATTTTTATTGTTGACAATATTGACAGATGTCCCTGTTTCCCTCCTCCTTTGCCCCCAGCTCCCCTTCCCTCTGGCTCCCACCATATTGTTTGTCTGTGCCCACGGGTTTACACGTATGTTCTTTGACTAAACACTTCACCTTCTTTCATCCAGTCCCCTCAGCCACCCGCCCCTCTGACAGCTGCCAGTTTGTTCCATGTATCCATGCCTCTGGTTCTCTGTAGTTCATCACTTTATTTTGTTTATTCAATTTTATATATAAGTGAGATCATATGGTATGTTAACATGATACATCTTTTTCCATCCCTCAATTTCAGTCTACCTGACCTTATTGCTAATGTGGCTTATTATGGGCAACATATACTTGGGAGTTGTTGTTTTTTTTTTCATTGTGACAGTATCCTTCAGTTGTTATATTTAGAATATTGATTTTCTAAATGATTGTTGACATAGTTGGATTAGTATCTACCATAATCATTGGTGTTTTTCTATTTGTTAACCTTGTTACTAGTTTCTCGTTTGTCTTCCACCTTTTTTCTACCTTCCCTGGCTTCAAGAATTTTACCTGACTTTATTTTGTCTTCTCTCTTAGCATATCAGTTATACTTTTTTTTTTATTGGTTGCCCTTAGATTTGCCGTATATAGTTATGGTTAAGCTGAGTTCTGTTTCAAGTAACACTGAACCACTTCACTGGTTGTATAAATTTCTCATTAACAGAGTATTCCCAGTTCCTTCTCTGTACCATACAACATCACTAATGTTCCTTTCACTTATCCATAAGCTATAGTTGCTAAATACTGTCTTGCTAGTATTATTTTGAACAAAGTGTTACCTTTCAAATTAATTAAGAATGTTTAAGGTGATGTTATTTTCCCTTCATGTATTCCTTTTTAAATGCTCTCCCTTTCTTCATTTTCCTCCCTTTTGAAGAATTACCTTTAACATTTCTTGCAAAGCAAAGTGGGTGTACTGATGACAAATTCTATTTGTTTTTCTCAGAAATTTCTTCTTCTCTTTTAAAGGATCATTTCAGTTGACAGAGAATTTTAATTAAGTTGTTTTTTCCTATCAACACTTCAACTATTTCATTCTGCTCTCTTCTTGCATTATTTGGAACAACAACAATAACAAAAACAGTCTGATTTAATTCTTGTTATTCTTTATAGCTAAAGTGTGGTCTTCCCTCTGGCTTCTTTAAAGTTGAAGTTTTTTAGTGTGCTGTGTGATTTTGTTGTTTTTGGAAGCCAGACATGATGCACTGAGAAGGAAGCTGGGTAAATAGACCTTTAGTGTCAGCTTTGAAGTTTATCTGGCTAGGGCTTAGTCTGTTTACTATTTGTGTACCTCTAAGTATCAGAGGCTGTATCTGGTGTCCTTTCTTTTCTCTCTCCTGTAATGTTGGGAGTTCTCTAGAGCCGGGGTCCCCAACCCCAGGGCCACAAACTGGCAGCAGTCCACCAGTCTGTTAGGAACGGATGAGTGGCGGGTAGGTGAGCAAACCTGCCCCTGGTGCCAAAAAGGTCGGGGACCGCTGCTCTAGAGGCTTCCCGAATAAGGTCTGATATGTGTGGTTCTTTCCATGTATTCCACTGTAACTAGAGCTGGGCCCTAAATACTGGTCTCTGTGTACACACCAAGAACTGGGGTCTTCCTATTCTGTTCCTTAACCAAGTGGGTAAATTCTACCATCAGAATTATTGTGGGGGAGCATTTCTCTATCCCCTGCATGTAAATGTCAGTGGGTTAATGATCTTTTTCAAGGACCAGTATAGTTATGGGAACTATAACTATAACTATAACTATAGTTATATAGTTTATAACTATATAGTTTATAACTATATAGTTTATAACTATATAGTTATATAGTTTATAACTATATAGTTATATAGTTTATAACTATATAGTTATATAGTTTATAACTATAGTTTATAACTATATAGTTTATAACTATAGTTTATATAGTTATAACTATAACTATAACTATAGTTATAACTATAACTATAACTATAAACTATAACTATAGTTATAGTTATATAGTTTAGGGAAATTATGTGCCTGAAGGATTCATGATGCTGATTTATGAGGAAGCGGTTATGTATAGTGAATAAGAATTCTTATGACCAAGTCAAAGAATAATTATTTTTAAAACACAGAATCATACGTGAACTTATGAATTGACTATAGATCCCCAGTGCTCTCCATCTTACCTGTCTTCCTGTGTACATATGTGGGATGTTTCAGGATTCAGTGGCCTTTGAGGATGTGGCTGTGAACTTCAGTCTGGAAGAGTGGGCTCTGCTGGATCCTTCACAGAAGAAACTCTATAGAGATGTGATGCGGGAAACCTTGAGGAATCTGGCTTCAGTAGGTGAGAATGACAACATATCTTCATTTAGCCACTTAGAGAACAAGTGTTTCTTGTCTATCAACATTGTTCTCTGATTTGAATGGGAAAAGAGAACACTTTGGTAAATAAACCAGGAATGGTCAGCGCTCATCACAGACCTGTAATGTAATAATAATGTCTGTAACTTGATTTTGTCTGGGTCTGCATTTTAGGAAGAAAATGGGAAGAGCATAACATTGAAGATCAGTACAAAAACCAGGGAAGAAATCTAAGGTGAGTTATATTCACAACAGAAATCAGTGTCCCGCAAGAGGATTTTCATATGTCATGAAAGCAGACACTCCTCAGAAAATAAAAAATGGAATTGCCTTATGACCCAGCAATTCTGCCTCTGGAGAAATCCAAATATATACCTGGAGAAATCCAAAACACTAATTCAAAAAAACCTTCTTTCAGAGCACTCATTATAGTCAGTTTCACACAATTCAGACAGCAGAAAACCTGCACTTTCCCTATAAATTGTAAATACAAAATTCTAATGTTTAGAAATAAGTATAAATCATTAATCATGAAAATAAGTAAATAAATAAATCATTAATCATGTACTCCTGATTTTTTTTATAGACCTCGTATGGTAGAGACACTCTGTGAAAGTAAAGAAGGTAGTCAGTGTGGAGACAACTTCAGCCGTATTTCAAATCTCAGTCTGAACAAGAAAACTCCTAGTAAGGGAAAACCATGGGAGTGCAGTGCATGTGGAAAAGTCTTCATGAGCCGTTCGTCCCTTAATAGACACGTGCGCTCTCACACTGCGCCCAAACCATACAAGTATCAAGAGTATGGAAAGAAACCTTATAAATGTAAGATATGTGGGAAAGCCTTCAGTTACCTCCAACCGTTTCAAAAACATGAAAGAAACCACAGTGTAGAGAAATCCTATAAATGTAAGGAATGTGGGAAATCCTTTAGATATCGCCAGTCTGTTCGCAAACACGAACGGACTCACACTGGAGAGAAACCCTATGAATGTAAACAATGTGGAAAAGCCTTTAGGTACCATCAAACCTTCCAAACACATGAAAGAACTCACACGGGAGAGAAACCCTACGAATGTAAGCAGTGTGGTAAAGCCCTCAGTTGTCCCAGTTCCTATCGAAGTCATGAAAGGACTCACACTGGAGAGAAACCCTATGAATGTGAAAAGTGTAGTAAAGCATTCAGTTGCCCCAGTTCTCTTCGAAAACATGAAAGAACTCACACTGGAGAGAAACCCTATGACTGTAAAGAATGCGGGAAGGCCTTTATTTCTCTTGGAAGCTTTCAAAGACACATGATAACACACACTGGCGATGGACCTTACAAATGTAAGGAATGTGGGAAGGCATTTAATTGTCCCAGTTCATATCGAATACATGAAAGATCTCACACTGGAGAGAAACCGTATGAATGTAAGCAGTGTGGTAAAGCCTTCAGTTGTTCCAGTTCCTTTCGAACACATGAAAGAACTCACACTGGCGAGAAGCCCTACCAGTGTAAGGAGTGTGGGAAAGCTTTCCATTGGCTCACCACTTTCCAAGTCCATGTGAGAACTCACACTGGAGAGAAGCCCTATATATGTAAGCTGTGTGGTAAAGCCCTCAGTTGTCCCACTTCCTTTCGGAGACATGAAAGGACTCACAGTGCAGAGAAACCCTATGAGTGTAAACAGTGTGGGAAAACCTTCAGTTCTTCTCTAGGTTTGCAAATACATGGCAGAACTCACACTGGAGAGAAGCCCTATAAATGTGAGGAATGTGGAAAAGCATTTGTATCTCTCACAAGCTTTCGAAGACACATGATGACACACACTGGAGATGGACCTTACAAATGTAAGGAGTGTGGGAAAGCGTTCAACTGTCCCAGTTCATTTCGAATACATGAAAGGACTCACACTGGAGAGAAACCCTACGAATGTAAAATTTGTGGTAAAGCCTTCAGTTGTTCCAGTTATGTTCAAGTACATGAAAGAACTCACACTGGAGAGAAACCCTATGAATGTAAGGAGTGTGGGAAGGCCTTCATTTATCGCACAACCTTTCGAGGCCATATGAGAGTGCACACTGGAGAGAAACCCTATAAATGTGAAGAATGTGGGAAAGCCTTTAGTCGACCCAGTTCGTTTAGAAGCCATGAGAGAATTCACACTGGAGAGAAACTTCTTCAGTGTAAGCATTGTGGGAAGGCCTTCAACTGGCCTACATCCTTACACAAACATGTCATGAGAATGCACACTGGATAAATTACAACTGATAAACACAAGAAAGTTTTCATTCTTCACACTGAAAGTAATGTGAAAACTCCACTGGAGAGAAATGGCTATAAATGTAAGTAGTATGGGAAGGCCTGATGCAAATTAATTCACATTTAATACTCCAGAAAATTTGTGACATGAAACATGTTTTAAAAAATAAAAGTAGCTTTTCTTTGTCAGTGGCTCATACTGAAACTCAGTCTCTGGACTGTGGATTCTATTTGCTACTTGTGCAAATGGACAATGACATGAGATAATTCTGTAAGTACTTTTTAAGCAGTGGCACATATGCTTGTAGTATGCAATGTTTTTCCTTAAATCAGCTTATAAAATCTTTGAAGTCTATTGGTGAATTGAAATATAAATGTAATATATACTAGTAGGGTTAATTTTTATATAAATTTTTAACTGTTCTATAAGTTAAGGGGAATAATGATACTTTGTCATTTCTTAGGATTTTCCTATTGGCTTCATATGGCAAATGCTAGATATTCCTTATCCAACATAAATATTCCTCCTTTGTTATGATAAAAAAAACAACTTTATTTTTTTTCATCAGAAGAGCCTTACTAATTTACTAATTTACCTTACAAATAGATAGTTGGCACAAATCTGTAAATATGAAAAGTTTATCATAGAGTGTAATCTCACTGGAATCACTATTTGCATCCATTCCCCCTCACTCTTTGTCATTCCCTCTGACAGTGATTTGGATGATGACTTTACATTAAGGAGAGCAACCTGTATTGACATCAACCTCAAACTTACAAAACAACTTTAAAATGTTTACAATTATAATTGTTTTAGATTTAAATTCACAGCTACAATATCTCTGTACCCAAGCAACATTCCCACCTCCCCTTGATCCATTAAAATCTTCCTACAGTACTCTGATGTCACCATTTAAGGTATCTTTTACCCATAATACAATCACAATGATTATATGATCTCACTGAAGTCACCCAGTGGTCTCACCATCCCTCTGTTCATACTGAGCACCTACTGAGTGCCTGAGCTGGACACTGGTTTTACAACAGTGAGCATAACTAAGGTGGTCACAGTGCCTCACAGTGCTTCAAGTCTATGAAACTAAATAAAATCATGTTTCTAGCTTCTTTCCTAAGTGTTTTTAACACTTAAACTTTGATTCATTTTTATAATAACATTAACTTTGGTATACCAATAAGCCTTTAATTTCAAAAAAAAAAGAAGAAAAAAGAAAGAGAAACAAAAAAGAGACCTGTGACAGGACAATAAAATGTAGAATTGGAGATGGCTCTCCTGAAATATGTTACATCAACATGGGTAATGTTGTGACCTACACTTTCTAGAACATTTTGTGGTTTTTTTATGGGTCCATGTTAAAATTCATTAACAACCTCATTCACGTGAGATTTGGAGGGCCTTAGAGTTTGAGCCACAAAGCACAGAGAGACAGATGCATTGATGTTTCATATATACCTGCTTCCAACCCATTTTCCTGATTCTTTGTCCTGCCAGCCAAAAGCATCCTCAGTACTACCACCAACTACATGACTCTCACTTTCTCAGAGCTGTAGATTCCCACAGATGCCGCCACAAGATCCACAGCAAAGATCCATCAGTTTGGATTTTCCTACAAGCCTTCACACA
>PVKM010043425.1:0-12516 GCA_004027735.1 Carollia perspicillata | reverse complement strand
GATCCTGTATGTAGCTTTGAGGTGGGTTCTCATGTACAACACCATTAGACTGGAAAGAATCCACTCAGTATACCCTATTGGCATCTTTCCACTCACAATGAACGACATAACACTTCCTCTTCCAACCTTCTCCTCTGCTTCTGCTATCAGAGTATTATTTGTTTTTTAATAAAGGTCAGGTCTCAGGAAATACACTGAGGGATGCCACTGCCATTTCCAATGTGTTACCCCTAGTCCTTCCATGCCTATGACAAAGGAAAGGCCAATCATGATGTGCTCTTTGAAGCGCATGGCCCCTCAGAGGAGAATGCACAAAATGGGAATTCTATTAAAAAAGAAGAACTGTAACTGAAAACTCAGGTTCAGCTGCCTTCTCAACGAGAGTTGCCTTTAATTATCTCTTTTATTAAGAGCAGGAAAATCTTTTTTAGACATATCCCCTTCTGGTCTCCTGTCCAATTGTCCAGAATTGGGTCACATGGTCCGTGCTGAGCTGCTCACTGGCTATGTATTTGGACACTGAATGGCTTGGAGTAATCTGGAGTGAGACTCTGTTAGGCCGGGCAGAGCTAGGACCACGATAGGAGAGATGGCTGTTTGGGACAAATAATCCCTGGTGTTCTTGAACAGGCCTTGCGAGGGCCACTACTGCTGCCGTGATGGCAGCTGAGCTGATTCAGTTTGAAACACAAAAGAGATTATTATTATGTCTTATGTGTTTGTATCCGCAGGCTACTGAAGCTTAGTGACTAAATAGCTTTACATAAACAGACAAATAAAATCTCACATCTCAATGTTGGAAATAGAGAGAACACTGTATTCTGATCAAGAAATTGGACTTCAGTAACACCTGGTTGTGGCACCTGTGGACCTCAGTGGAACCATCTGGGCTTCAGCTGGTTAGACTTTTAAATGCATGCCCAAGGATTTCGAGTCAAGATGGCAAAGTAATCACGTGACTGCTTCTCCCTACTGTAATACGACATAGGAATAGTGATATCAATGGAATTATAAAGTATAAAAAATACATGTCATACTCAGAATGAAAAGGAAAAAAATCACTTTTTAACATTAAAAAGAGCAAATGTTCAGCATGTCATACTTGGAATCAAAAGGAAAAAATGGCAAATGTTTGGGAAGCTGAAGTCACGGGGCGTGTGGAAAGTCGGTTCTGTTCAAGTTCCTTTGGACCTGGAGGCCAACTGAGTTCTGTGCGTTGAGCAGACCCAGTTTCCTGAGTTAAGCAGGAAGCTGGGGCAGCACTTCAGCCCGGGCACTGGGACTGAAAGGTCTCTACACGACCACCCCTGGTGGCTGCCATGTTGCACTTGCCTGGAGCGGCACGGACTGGACCTGGAGCCTCTGTCTGCTGCCAGAGCCACAGCAGCACAGCACCCACGCCTTCCAGTCCAGGGGCCTTTGGCTGCTCGGTCCCTGGTGGCCCTAGGACTCAGGTCACCTTGAGGTCAGCCTCAGGGATCTGGTTTTTAATGAGGCCCAGGGTCTCCAGATTTCCTTGTTTGTGCACTGTACTCCCGCTGCTCTCATCTCAGCAAATATCCCCCCAATGTTTGCCTGATTGTTTGTTTACCAATCGTACACACAAGGTACATATTAGTTCATTACAGAAAACAAAAAAAAAATTAAGAATGAAAAAAATGTCATAAATCATACTTTCAGGTTTCCTGCTAATTACGATGGCCCCGTTCTATCATGAGCTGATATTGAGGTTTTCACTGATGACATAGGGTTTAAATCTATATTTCAAAAAGCCTTCTTTGTTTTGAATTTGTTTTTCCAATTACAGTTGACATTAATACTACATTAGTTTCGGGTCTGAAGTGATTCCCCCCAATAAGTCTAGTACTTAGCTGGCACGTACGTAGTACTGACTATGTTTCCTGTGCCATACTTTACGTCCCTGTGACTGTTCTGTAGCTACCAATTTGTGCTTCATAATCCCTTCACTGTTTTACCCAACCCCCAACTTCTTTCCATCTGGCAACCACCAGTCTGTCCTCTTTGTCTATTAGTTGTTTTTTTTTTAATCAAAAATACTTCTTGATAGTGTTCGGTACTTTTAGCAGGCTTCTTTGCAGACCCAATTAGATTGTCATTGGTTTTGTTTGTGATGCGCTTAGAGGAGTAGGAAGTATGTCAGATCTGCTATTTTCCTGTTCTTTGCCTGCATTTGCACTGTTAATATTCTATATAATTTATAGTTATTTTGGCAAAAATCTTTTTAAGCCAATTGTCCAAATTGTTAGTTAGGAAAATATAAGCTGTGTTTCACTGCAATACACTGAAAGCCAATGAAGAATTTATGGTATGAGGATCAACCATTTCCCAAGGTGAAATTCCCATTTTTCCCCCAGGATAAAACTTCAGCTCTGTTTGTGACCTGTGGCTGTCTTACATATGGACAAAGTGAGAGAGGGCACCAGTGTCATTAGGCGTATGAAATGTTGATAAATCTAAATTTCTTATAGGGGATGCATATAAATAGCTTTAGACGTTCCTCCCGCCTTTCTTTGGAGACCAATGAGTTGCATTTTTCACTTGCTAACTTGAATAAATCATTGTGGAAGATTCTGACATGAGTATGAACACTCACTTAAAGGGTATTTCTATTACCTTTAGCTGTGGCCTCTCCACATCTAACATATACCATTTCCATAGACCATCTTGGGTATC
Source organism: Carollia perspicillata (assembly GCA_004027735.1). Classification (NCBI taxonomy): domain Eukaryota; kingdom Metazoa; phylum Chordata; class Mammalia; order Chiroptera; family Phyllostomidae; genus Carollia; species Carollia perspicillata. The sequence goes on along the minus strand of PVKM010043425.1, from coordinate 9,822 downwards.
TTGCCCAGTAGCAGACAGAGGCTGAAGAGAATTCAATTTTATCTCAGCAGAGGGCGTCCCTTCCTTCTAGGAATGTGACAAACTCTCAGCTGCAAGAGGCGGTTCTAAGGCCTGAGACCTATGAAAAGAGGTCACAGGAGCAGTGTCTCAGTCTACCAGGGTTGAATGAAGCTCCCTCACTCACTCATCGTCCAACCTAGCGGGCTTTTTTCCAGGGGGAGCCAGGGTGCAGAGAACTGCTCAGAACTCCATGGTTAGCTGATGACTAAACCAGCACCTGAACTGAGGCTTCCTCCCCTCAGCCCAGGGCACTCTCCGACACTCCTCACAGCCTTCTGATGCACATGCGTTAAGCAATAGTAAGGCTAACCCATTTCCATGTAGTGTAATTCCTGACATATTTGAGATTTAATCTGTCATCTTGTCTTATGATTTCAATATGTCCAACCCCTTCTATGATTCTTTTTCTTTTGTTTTCTGACTTCTTTTGGATTGACTCAGATTATTTATTGTTATTTTTCCCCTTTCTTATTTTGAAAGATTTACACTAATTATATCTTCTTTTAATGGTTAGCTTAAAAACTATTTTTTCTATTAAATTATTATTAATTTATTTTTAGCCTTGGATTGCTAACTTACCTAAATTTCATATAAACACTGATCTTTATCATTGGCTTATACAGTTCAAAAACATAAACTTTATCCCATCTACCCACAATCCACCTCATTTACTATTGTCAAAATTTAAAATTCTGTACAACTTTTGAATTTCACAAGATAATTTTTTTTGCTCTTTATTTTTTCTTGCATCTCAGACTTTATATCTGGATTATTTTACTTCATCTTGAAATATATATGTTATAATATATGTTAGAATTTCTCTTATTAAAAAGCATCCATATTTTATATATATAATAGATTATATATGATAAATTATATATGTTGTATATATAAATATATATGTGTATATATATATATACATACACACACACATATATATATATTTACTAGAAATAGAATTCTAACCAGCCATTTGTTTTCTTTTGGTATGTTGACAATATCATTTTATTGTCCTCTAACATACATTATTGATTTTTAGAAATGAGCTGTCAGTTTAACCTTATGTCTTTAAAGGCAATATGTCTTTTTCCCTATGGCTTCTTTTAAGATATGGTATATATACAGTTCAATTTCTTTGGGTTCTTATGATTTTACTGTGATATATATGAGAGTGTTGTATAGCTATATTATGTAGAATCTATGGGTTGATATCTTTCATCAGTTCTAAATATTCTCAGATATTACATTTTAAAACATTAACTTTGGATTTCCCTTTTCTTCAAACAAGAGTCTCCCTCTCTCTCTTTTTTGAACATGGCATATAATTTGTAGCTAATATTTCCAACAGACATTATCCCCAGTGCTTAGGGGCTTACTTGAGTTGCCTGTTGTTTCTGCTGGCTCTTGCTCAGTATGTTTTGTTTCCCTGTACAACTGATGATTTTTGAAAGTGTGTTGGACATGGTATTTTAAGTACTATTGGTGAGAATAATTTGAGGCTCAGCATGATAGCATCTTCTTCGAAGGATAATTTTTATTTGCCTTACAGGACACCTGAGGGACTACCAGTCTGGATCCATCTCAAACCAAGTTCAAGGCTTGAGGTTCACTGGACCACTCAGATGACATAAATCCGGAAAGAAATTCTTTGCAGGGATTGATTTACTAGTGACTGACCTTACCAGAAGCGGTAACTCTTTGGGAACCCAGTTTGAATAGAGGTGGTTTACTGGAATCCCCACTTCTGCTAGGTCGCAGGTCTGGCCTTTCACCTCCTGACCCCAGGAATCTAGTAAGAATGCAGCTCACTTTTGCAGCTCTTTCTTTGGGATTGGCAAATGCCCTTAAAGCAAAATCAGGTTTGGCCATTAGTTTGTTCTCTTGGTTCTCCTCTTCTTCATTTTGGTTTTTAAATTCCTTACTACCTTGTTAACATTTTGATGCTGTTAAGATTTTTAAAGCTACTTCATCCAGTTCTTTAAGTTTCCTTAGTGGGGAGGTGGTTCAAATTTCCTAATCATCAATTACAGGGAATAGAAGTGACAATTTATATGTTCACGAGAGGAAGGAAATTTTCCGTAGTTTTCAATTTCTACTTCGTGTTTTTCCATTGTTAGTCCCTATAAAGCATTTTCCATATGCCAAGGATGTGATATATCCCACAGAACAAAAATGTAACACTCATCAAATCCTTTGGAAGGACCAAATCTCATATGATATAAAATAGTTCATAAGATAATTTTAAGTTCTGACTACTTCTGGCTTATGGGATTCAGTATGTTGAATTTGTACCCTACCAACTCACAAAAATATAATGTGAGACCCCACGATCCATATAACAACCTCCATGCATAATATCATATCCTACCAAGGGCACTTGCTCTTCCTACTAAATGAACGCCTTTCCCTTCCTTCACCTCTTTCGGATGTTCCCTCTGTGCTCCCTTGGCAGTGAGCATCCTGTCTGGACGGCAGACTCCTCTCAGCCCACTCTTCTTGATCCCCTCCCGTCCTTCTCCTCACACCCTCCGCCAGCTTGCACACCATCTATTGTATGCCCTGCTCTGTTTATCACTGCCTCTCTAGTTTTGATAAATCATCTCAACCTCTAAATTTCTTGGTTTCTCAAGATATGAAATGGGATTAAGAAAAATATCCCACCATTCTTCATATGGATGTTTCACACATGACTGTGCTGATAGATTAGAAAGTGATTCTGAAAAGCTATTTAAAAAAAGAACTAAATGAAAATTATAGAACTGAAAGTTACAATATCTAAAAAAATTACTGGTTGGCTTAACAGTAAAATAGAGAGAACAGGAAAAAATAGTGAACTTTAAAATAGTTCAATATGAGTGATCCAATATGGAAAAAAGAGGGAAGAGAAATTGAAAAAAAATGAGCAGGTCCTCAGAAACCTGTGGACAATATCTAAAGGTCTAATGTGTATTCAATGGGAGTCACTGAAGGAGAAGAGAGAAAAATGGGGCAGGAAAGAGTATTAAAAATAGATGAAATTTTTCCAGCTTTGGAGAAAGATAAATTTACAGATTTAGGAAGGGGAGCAAACCTCACAGCATAGATTTAAAACACACACACACACACACACACACACACACACACACACACCCCCAAACATCTCAGAATCAAACTGCTAAAATTAAGTACTAGAGAGAACAATCTCTCAAGAATTCAAAAGGATTTTCCTACAGACTCATTCCATACCAATTAAAATACTGCAGCCAAAGTTTGGTGAACCTGAAGCCCTGTTTTCAATGGAGGAGAAATTGCTGCTTTGCACTACACAGCACACCCTGGACGCGAGGAGCTCACTGACAATGAGAGTGGGCAAACGGAGGTGGCTGCTGGACCATTTTGGTCAGGCAAGGTCTTCTGAGAGAAACAGGATGCTGCAGGCTCTCTGGAAGACAGAAAGGTTTTTGATACAAGTAACTCTAAAATCAGGGAAAGAGAGAAGTGAGATCCTCATGGTAAACTTGAAAATGGCCTGACCAGAAAGTATAGTCCTCCTTGGAGGCAGGGGGATTTTTGAAGTAGAATTAAAGGAAAGAAATTTGGGGAAAATGGGGAAGACCCAGAAGATTTTGATTATTTTGACAGGTCAAATTTTTCTCAGCATTATTTTCTTCCTTTCTCTCACCATGTAACCTAACCCTTCTGGGGAGGGGGGAGGCTGCATGAGCAAGTGCTTTGGGACGTAAGAAGGCAGATTCTTTCCCTTCCCTTTCACAAAGAAATAGCAGGGTTCTGGCAGCAGCTACAGAGAAATAGGTTGTGGCTCTGTTCTGGCAAATGTGTTCTCTTTATTTCATTGAAGATGATTTTAATGGTTGAAAACAATTAGATAAAATCCCCAAAGGTAAACCCCAAATTTGCTACTTGTTGTAATTATATTTTCCATACTGGACTGAAAATAAGTCACAGTATTTTTGTTTTTAATGTAAGCCTCTTTTCCGCATCTTGTTCCCCCTTCCCAGCCCATCCGCCCTCCGTTCCTCACCATCTTTATTCTTTGGGATCAATATCCCCCAGGGAAGGGAGAAGTAAGCACAGTCCCAGAAATAGCTGAAGGCGGGTTGCCTGAACCGAGGCCAGGGCCCAGTGTTAGGGCCCAGGGCTGAACACCAACAAGGAAAGGTACGAACGCCAGCGGCATCTCCATGAGTCTTCCAGGCCTGTCTGCAACTCTTCCTGTAACCAGAGGCCTTTTCCTGTGTTTGAACTCTGCCACCAATGGCTGTCCTACCAAAGGTAAACAGCAGCAGTCTAAGCAAACTACTCTTTTTCCAAAAGAAAGCTTTCAACTTTTCTTTTGGAGAAAGCAGGAGAGGTTTGTTTGAGGACGGGGTGGAGGAGGAGAGGAGGGAGGAGGTGAGACCAGAGGAAACACAAGTGACCCTGAGCCCTGCCCTGTGTGCTTTTTCTTTTCTTCTCTCTTCTTTTAATTTTCACCTCCCCCATTATTGTTGGCTGGCTCCTTTGTACAGGTCACCTTCTATTCAGTGACAGCTGCTTTGAACATCAGTCACATGAGGTCATCTGCCAAGCTGTGTGCCTCAGGTCACATCACTCTGAGGCCTCTGGTTTGTCAGCTTCAAAGCACCTCACAAATGGTGACTTGCTGCCTTGGGGTTGAATATTAAAAGAAAGGGAAGCCTGGACAGCTTGTGACACCTCTGGAATTGAGGCTGGGAGCTTATTTTGCAGCAGCAGCAATCAGAACCAAAGAGGCGCTGTGAAGACTGCCAGGCCTTGTAGCCAGTCAGTGGCCCTGTCGGGCCAAGTCTGCTCATATCTACTTCCAAAGATTCTTCCTGGTCCTTGCATGTAAAACAGTGTTTCTTAAGGAGTCTTACCCTCCTTGAAGGTGCTTCAGAAATGATGATATTTGAGAGGGAATGGGGGAGTGGAAGGGGAAGGTCCTCCTCCAATGGAGCCCCTTATCTTTGGTTTCATTCATTCCTCACTCACACATTCATTCATTCAACAAATGCCTATTGAGCAACTTCCATGTGCTAGGTGACTTCCAGACACTGGAGATACAGCAATGAACCAGCAAAGTCTAGATTCCTGTGAAACTTACATTTTGTTGTCTGTATTAGTTTCTGTGCAGGATTTTTTTTTCACAAAAGGTTTCTGTTATTGTTCTTTCTTTTAAATAAAATCCAACATTTAGCTTTCAAAGGATTAACTGGTATTCATTAAGCACCCACAACACTAAGTAGAGATTTTACCTCCACATACAGCAAATTAGCTACTGATCTTATGACCCCTGGCAATTGAAAATCTGTCAAGTAAAGATACCTAAAAAGAGAACTTGCCCCAGAGGCATCACCTCCACTCCCTGACAAGTGTGAGCGAGAAAGAAGAAACAAATCAATTGTATAGGTGGTGAGTTGAACTCACAGTCTGTTATATCCATGCCAGGGGTTAGTAATGCACTTTCCTCTCAGGTGTTCCATGTAGGAGAGGCTAGATGTGGGGATACTCTAAAGCTGACCCCGTTTGGAGGTGGTGTGGAGGTGGGAGTAGCAGTTACCAGCCTCGCTGAGTTTCAGCGTCAAACTGTGATCGCTACCAGCAAATTCCTGCCTGGGATTTTTTTATTTGAAAATTAAGGTCAAAAGTTGTAAATTAGCAGCTGCCCCAATGCTAATGCATTCATTATCTTATGGGGTCTAACAAATTACCCCAAAGGGTAGTGGCTTTAAAAAGCAAATATTTATTATCTCACAGTGTGTATGGGTCAGGAGTTCCGGTAGAGCTTAGCTAGGTGGTTTGGCCCCAGGTCAGAATGCAGCGAGAGTTGCTGGCATCGGACCTGAGGGTTGCTTGACCGGGCCTGATGATCCATTACCAAGATGATGCACTCACAGGGCCATTACAGCAGAACTCAGGTTTGCTTCACGTGGCCCTTTCCACAGGTTACTTAAGTGTCGTCATGACATGGCAGCCAATTTCCCCCAGAGCAAGCCAACTGAGTGAGAGGGAGCGAGGAGCAAACTCCTAAGTCACTCCCTATTACTTTCACCTCATTCTTCTATTTTTAGGAATAATTCACTAAGTCAAAGTCTTTAGATCTCAAGGGATGGGGAATAGAGGCTATCTCTCAAGGAGAGGTCTATCAAAGAATTTAAAATATGCAGATATTTTTTTAAATTTTTAAATTTATTTTTAGACAGAGGGGAAGGGAACGAGGAGAAGGAGAGAAACATCAATGTGTGGTTGCTTCTCATGCACCCCCTACTGGGGACCTGGCCCACAACCTGGGCATGTGCCCTGGCTGGGAATTGAACCAGTGACCCTTTAGTTCATAGGCTGGTGCTCAGTCCACTGAGCCACACCAGCCAGGGCTAAAAACATCAAATTCAGACTCTCTTTACATACAAAATATATTTTTCTTATAGAATCTTAAATCACATTTTATCTGGTAATACTTCATTATGTATTTTTAAAGCAAAACCACCACATCATTATCATGCCCCCCTCAAATTAATAGTAATTCTTTAATATCTTTGAAAGATAGCCTTTTTTAATCCTAAAACTTTAAAATCAAGGTATTTCACATAAAAAATCCAGATTTTTTTCTTAGTTCTTACAAAATAAGATGATATAGTCACCTTAGGCCTGTGTTCTCACATGGTCACGAGCCACTTTAGCTAGGACATGCACCCTTCAATCTGCCAGGTGGCCCATCGCACTCGCTTACAGTACACAGGGGGCACTGATTGGCGTTACTGGCTCATTTACTATTTCATTGTACCACTGGTCTAGGTACAAAGAAACTGAAAGGTGTGGCACTGGGGTTGAAGAAGGGAAAAGCCTGACCCTCTGTGTTAACTGGATCCCCAAAGATTGGGAAATGAGACAGACTGGGGATTTTCGTAGCATAGCGGAAATCTTGGGCCCCAACATAGGGCTATACAGATGACAAGGCAGAGGCCTGGGCATTAGTCAGTATGGCCTTGGAAGATCTGGTGGACATTCCCGAGGCAGAGTTTGGCGCTGAGGGTATAGAGCCAGGAGCAGAACCAGCTGCCTCTGAGGGGATCATGCATTAGCCAACAGCGGTCAAGGCTCGGGGCTGATTTCCCAGGACTGTGAATGTCCTGGGCCGGGCACGACCCAAGGAAGAGGTGAGGGCCGAGAGAGACAGTGATGCAGAACTACTAGCTGACTTTTCAAGGAGGGGCACACTAATCCTATTTGATGTAATGTATAACATTATTTCTTGTCTCTTCTGTCACATACGTGTCTGCCACAGACACATACAATCTTAGGATGCTTGGGAAGAGCCTGCGAGAAAAAGCCACTCCAGGGGAAGAATGTGAGAAGATGAGCTCAACTGAACTATGAATGTGAACACTGAAGGAGAATGCTTGCCCACCTCCGACCTGGTAATAAACCCACAGTTGCCTTTCAGTATAACTGCTGCCACTCCCTAATTTAAAACTGCTCATTTGCTTGTATTAAATATTTGAGCCCAGAACGCATTTTTTGTGTACAAACCACATGTTCCTTGGTGATTACATCCACAGGCCAGTTCTTAAGACCCATAATATGCTGCAACCACTCCACCACAGATAACAGACTTTCCTTAGAAAATCTCTGCATGGGATTGAACAAGGAGTGCCTAGGGTGCATTTTCTTCAACCCTAGTAGTTCAAACACTGAGTGCTATTCCACCCCTCAAACTCAGCACTCCTGGACCAACTTTGAGGATGCAACCAGCTTTTCAGTAATGCACTGGGTATGTAATAGAGGAACACAAACTTTGTTGGGTGAATGTCAAGACGTTTTGGCATGAGGATATACCTTAGAACAGTGACAGCAAAGCAAGTAGACCAGGAGGTTGGGGTGGGGCAAGGCAGGTAGGTACTCAGCTTTGGAGGTTCTGGGCATTGAGATGGAGTGGAGACACAGTAGAGATGTTGCCATTCAAAAGTATGAACTTCCATAAATTAGCTGTTTGTGTGCCAGACCCTGCCTATATTCATTCTCCAACAGACTCCTGTACAAGGTATCAGTGTAGCTCCCAAAGTGTATCATCCCATGATCTCTCTAGGCAATTAGCATGTCCGCCTGCATCTCCTGGTAGCCCTACTGGCACGATCAGATTTAGGCTAGACTTTGCAACTCTTCATCTGATCCTGCTCTCGCCCCTCCACAACCTATTTTTCACATAATGATCAAAATCTGCTCTCTGACATGCAAATCTCATCATGTCCCATTGCAGTATAGAATCAGTCATGATTCCTCATTCATCTTAGGATCAAGTTCAGAATCTGAACTTGGACTCCCCAGGCTGCCCCTTGCATAAGCTGCTGCCTCCCCATCATTGCCTGGAACATGCGACTCATTTTCAGGTCCCAGTTTACATGTCATTTTCTTAGGAAGACCTTTTCTGACATTTTGTCCAGATTTGGTAACTTACTATAAGCTCTCTTAACTCCCAGATTTCCTCTTCAGAGCACAGTCCACAACTGCTTAGATACTCAGGTATCATTTGTTCAACGTGTCTCCCCACTACCAGGCAGTAAAACCCAGAAGCACATTAACTACACCTAGCAAAGGGCCTTCCGGTCCGTTAGACCTGGGTACTAAATCATCCCAGAATGAGCCTCTGTGCCATACACTTTTATCTTCAGTATTACAGAAGATGTTGTTCTCCAGTTTGAAGGGCCATTTACTGAATTTTTGCTGTGTGCCAGGCAGAGTTTATTCAGAGTGCAGGGCAAGTTGGCTTCATGGTTTTAAATGACTACTCTGAGCCAGAATTCCTTGGGTTTGAAATTTTACCAATTGGGAAATATTGGAGAAGTAGTGTAACTTCCCCATGCCTCAGTTTCCTCACCTATGAAGAAGAGGAGGTATAGAGGACAATAATAGCAGCTGCTTCATAAGGCCATTGTGAGGGTTAAATAAGGCATGCCATGTGGCGTGTTTAGAACAGTGCCTGGTATGTGGTAAGTACGTGAAAGATGTTAGTATTCTTACTCTTTACTCCTAATACTATGAAAAATAGGTGTTCTGTTATTACCCCTGCTTGTTGAATGAGGAAACTCGATTCATAAAACAGACTTTCTTCAACAACTTGTTTAAATGAATTCCTCACATCATCTTTTCATGCTAAAAAAAAGAGCTGAAAAGGAAGAAAGAAATGAATGTTCTCACGTTTTGAGGGTTGGGACTTGGAGGATATTGGGGTTTGGCAAGATGAAGAGAATAAATCTGAGAAACAAAGGGAGTGTCACAGCAGTTTCGGGCCCGAGCCTTGGCCATTTTTTCTGCACATTAATATTGTGAAACTTAGCCTGCCGTGAGAAGCCCCGAGGAGGGAGGGGAGATCCACTTTCCACAGAATCTGGAAGCGAGATGGAGAGCCGATGGAGCATGACTCAGAGCTGCAGGAACCAGCGCCTCCAGGTTGCAGCCCGAAGTGAGACTGGTGTCTTCCAACGTCTTCCAAAGCTCCTCAGGGACTCTGCCAACACCTCCAAGGGCATCAGCGTGTCCTCAGATGAAAGGCATTTGAATTAAAAAACCCATGTATGCCAGGCGTCCCAGGTGAGAGGAGACGTGTGCCAGAGGAAATCAAACAAAAAGGTTGTGAATCACTGGCACAGACAATCTTCCTGGAGAGAGAAGAACCCTGCATCAGACTTGAAAAGACAGACACCTGGCAGGGGCAGGAGTATTCCCGGCAGCCCCTGTGAAACAGCCGCAAACTGGAAACAACCC
>PVKM010043424.1:0-12523 GCA_004027735.1 Carollia perspicillata | reverse complement strand
GGAAGGTGCTAAATTAGCTCTGATCCATGTTGGGGGTGTGGTGGCACCATGGTGAGTGAAGTACTCTCTCTCTAACCAAGGACAAAGGAAACTCTAGTTTGATTTTGGCTGGTAGCTCTGGAGAAGTAAAAGGGGACCCGAGAAGCAGGAAGCTATTGGTCCTTTTAGGTAGAAAGTATACAGCAAGATTACCGGGGTGAAGATAATTCCGCCCTTTAGAAGAGTAGCCAACCTGCTGCTTGTAATAATAATGATTATCAGGAGCACACTCAGCCCTTCAAAGAACTTTCCACGAGTTTATGTGTGCCCTACCTAATAAAGCTAACTTCATAGATTTAGGAAACCTAGTCCCCAGGGCAGCTCATGGCCATACCACTTCTGAGAGCAGAAAGGCAGGGAAGGTGCACGCACAATTGGAGAAAGCCTTGTTGGGTTTGTTAATGCTTTGTTAGTCTGGCCCAAGGTGCTTCAGGGAGAGATGCGAAAGCAAGGAGAGACAGAAGAGCAATAGCTATGACCACAGAGAGTAACCTTCATATGGGGTTATCTCCTGGGACTGGGTTTACAGTGGGGCAGTTTCCCTTAATTCTCACCCAAATTCCCTCATTGCCCTGGACATAAACAATGCAGCCTGAATACAAATTTGGGGACGCTGCCCCTGAATGTTCCTTTTCCCACTGATTTTGTATGGAAGAAATGTTAAAACATTTCCAAAGCCACCAGTCTGCCCCAGCTGATTTCTTCCGCACAGTTTGCTAAGGCAGCCCCCATCGGTAGCGTAGGTGGTCTACGAGAGAAGCATCTACGTTGGGCAAACCCTCCGTGAAAGCACCCAGTCAAAGGGAACGCGCCCAGGACCCTCCAGGTGCACCACTGTTCCCTGCAGGAAAGAACTGGGCTTTTGTGCAGACTCACTCTGCCTGAAGACACAGACTGAACCAAGGTAGAGAAAAGCCCAGACACCAGCTGGGACCTCAGAATCTAGTAGACTTGAGAGAGAAGGGGGAGAGAAGGAAAAATCAACATGTAGTTGAAATTGCCAAGGTACCTGTAATTTCTTAAGGGAGAAGAAAACTTTACAAGAAAAACTTTCTTATAAATGCACAGCTTCCTTAAACTAATAATGTTATTTATTTTCATAAGTCATCACTGTGCTATTATGTTACCTAACAAAATTAATGATAATTGTTTAATATCACCTGATAGGCAGTCCATACTGAAATTTCCACAATTGCCTCAAAAAGGTCTTGGGTTATTGTTTTGTTCAAATCAGGGTCCAACCCACATCCTCACATTGCATTTGCCTAAGTATCTGAAGTCGCTTTTGCTTTAAACAGTCTCCCCTTTTCTTTTACCATAACCTTGCTTTACTGGAAAACTTTAATCTGGCAGGCTTTAATTCCTTTTTAAAAATCCCAAAGAAATGTGCTAAAGGGTTGAGATTTGATGAAGATGAATGGAGAGACATGGTGATCCATTATATCATGCTTTATGTCTTTTTGTATCTTCTCCTCAACTTCAACTCTTACAAAAAGGGCAAACTCCATTCTTGAAGTAAAGCTCTAGTAATGAGCTAATAACAGCATTTACAGGGTGTTGATGTGGCAAGTACTGTGCCGTGTGATTTTGATGGATTATCACACTGAACTAGATTCTAAGAACACTATGAGGTCAGTGTTAAAATTAACTCCACTTACCAGACAAGAATCTGGGTAGAAGAGAATTCAAATAGTAAGTGACGAGGCCTGGATTCAATCCCGGATTGTCCGAAACCATCATTCTCTACTTGTTTCAGTTCTGAGTTTGAATAGCTTAGCTCAATGTTGGGAGTGGCCCACTGGCTAACCCTGGCCAGTAGACAGGGATACAAGTAAATGACAGTGCGCCTTTCTCCAAAGGGAACCAGGGATTTCTCAGACATGATCTCATACTGGGTGAAGAGATGGGAAAACAAGTGGGGGGTGGCACTGCTGTTGAAGGAAGAGGCATGGGTTGTCCAGGACACACCAGTGATGCCCTGTGGTCTCAGGCATGCCATGTAGCCCCTCTGAATACAGCTTAGACCTAAGGAGACCAAACCTGACCCCACTCCAATTAACGCAGAAAGGAAAATTTTAAGACTAAGAGCCTGCAGGAGTCCAGGAATGAAATGGAAAATACCTTCCAGACTTCAGGGTCATTGAAAATGAAGTCAGAGTGATCAAGCGCAACTGGGTCATCTTCCTGTGTCTCCGTGGGTGATCTATCAACCACCCTGGCCGTGGGCCTGATGAAACCTTTCAAGCTACTGCCCGTGTTTTTATTCATACTGGTGAATTTAGCCTGGAAGGAAAGCAGCACTGGCGAAAACAGAAAAATACAAGCTACCATAGGCTCAGTGAGCTGTGCTAAAGACTGTTCATACTGGTGCATCTCTAATCCACCAACTTCCTCAGTGAATTTTTGTGGTCAAGGGAGGATAATAATCTGTCTTTGGGGAGGCGAAGTGTGAAATGTCTTTGCTTCCTTTCTCTACCACCTTCCACTTTCTTTTCTAACCAGAAGATGGGTAGGGACTTCTGAAGGCGGCTATTTTGGACTCTGCCAAATTGAGAAAATCCAACACACACAAGTTGACTCCTTACCCAGGAAACTGCAGGGTTCAGTGCAAAGACCTGAGGCAAATAATGTCTGTCCAAAGATCGACATCACTAAGGGGAAAAAACCCCGACCTGGAATGACCGGCAGGGGCCTTATCACTTCAAGTCAAGTCAATCCAACAAAAATGTGCCAATCTTCTATGTGTGTGTGGGTGGGCGGGGTTTTTTTTTAGATTTTATTTATTTATCTTTAGAGGGAAAGGGTTAGGGAAAGAAATATCAATGTATGGTTGCCTCTTGCGTCCCCTGCTGGGAACTGGCCTGCAACCCAGGCATGTGCCCTGGCTGGGAATCAAACTGCGATTCTTGGCTTCGCAGGCCCGCGCTCAATCCACTGAGCTACACCAGCCAGGGCTTCTATGTGTTTTTTAAACAAACCAAGAAATGAAAACAGGATTCTTTGCAAAATCAGGTTAGTTGTTGACTCTCTGTGAATCAATAACAAAGTGTTGCATATCTACTTGAAGTTTTCTTTATTGCCATAAATGCCACAAAATGAAAGGCACAGATCAGGAATCAAGCAAAAGCATAATCTTCAGGAAGAACCCATGGCTGAAGTGTTATTCTTATATAACTTTCTTTATCCATCAGCAACAAGAAGTCCTCTCAAAAATTCACCACTATGACCCCTTTCAATTACTCATCCAGTTCCCTTACTTCTCCTCAATTTTCCTCATCTCTGTCTGTGGTTGGAGGGAGCCAACCCCAGGGCTAGCGTATAACTCAGGTTGGACCCCCTCTGTCAGAGGGGTTCAGACTACAGTTCAGAGATGAACTTAAGACCTGGCTGGCCCAGCCAATGAAAAGGTCTGCCCCAGGACTTTGCTGGAGCTCTTGAAGAAGAGGCCTCCTCTTCTGTGCTGAGGTTGCTAAGTAAGCAGGGTGTAGACCAGGCGCTGCTGGTTTACAGGGGCCTCTCTGTGCCATATCTACCTGAGAATGATGCTGAAGAAAATCGTAAGCCAACAGATTCAGAATGTAAATTCTCTGTAGTTCACACATTATTTAAGTTGATATGCTTGTTTTTAGAGTTGAAATTCTACCTACAGGGAACCAGATGTCTGTACAGCATTGTCTTTCCCATCTAGTTTACTAAGGTTTCAATTTATATTTTTGGCATGTAAAAATACATCTTTTTATGGCAAGATATCTTATGAACCCTGCTTTTTTCAATACTATAGTCTTATTGGGTGTGCTTTTATTCCTTGGCTGAATTTATGTTAAATGGGTATATTTATTACACATGGATGCTAAAGACTTTGTGGAAACATTATTACATAATGGTGACCAGGTCAAATGTCCTAGCACTACAGAGACTTTACCCCTGGGCTACGTTCAGGCCAGCAAAAGGACAGACCAAGAGGACCTATTATTTCCTCAGTCAAAAACCCCCACCATGGTCCTGGCCGGATAGCATAGTTGGTTAGAATATTGTCCCATATGTGGATTTGATCCCCCGTCAGGACAATTACAAAAAATCAATCAATGAATGCATAAATAACTGGAACAACAAATCAATGTTTCTCTCTCTCTAAAATCAGTCAATCAATCAATCAATCAAAGGCCCCCACCCAGCAGAGGCTGTAGGTGTTCTATGCAGACTGCTAGCATGACATCAGTTCACTTATTTACTTTATAAACTCACAATTTCTTTAAAGACGGTGCTTGTTAAATGTTATTCCTATTTTAAAAGGATTTTCAAAAATGCTTTGAAGGAATAAAGCAGTATTATGAAATCATCACCACATAATATAAACCTGCAAAACCCTTCATGGGGAAGAAAGTTCAATGAAGTGAAAAAATATATGGAGATATCACATCTGATTTGCGTGTAGGGTTCTAAAGTAAACATTTACGGCAACGCCGAGAGAAAGAAAAAGAGAATTTCTCTTGAAAAGCCCTTAAGCCATGCATACAGCTCAATGTACATTGCTTTGTTTGAGCTGCACTGTTACCGCCAGTCAGTAAGCTCCACAGGGAGGTTTCCCACCAGATGCTGGTTCTTCCAACTGAGCACCAAAGCAGTTGCCTGTGCTCAGAGGCCACATGGTACCTGTGTTGCCTGAAGGATGCTTAGAGTTGAATTCATTTAAGACAGAAGCATGCCTCAACTAATTTTATTACGCTTTCTATTTTTTAAAAGATGTTATTTATTTATTTTTAGACAGAAGGGAAGGGAGGGAGAAAGAGAGGGAAACATCAATATGTAGCTGCCTCTTGCACACCCCCTACTGGGGACCTGGCCTACACCCCAGGCATGTGCCCTGACTGGGAATCAAACTGGCAACCCTATGGTTCACAGGCCAGCGCTCAATCAACTGAGCCACACCAGCCCGGGCTATTAAGCTTTCTTAATACTATCCAGGTGACCCATGACACAACAACTGGATTTACCTTTACCCTATATAATCCTTTAGTAAGCAAAGTTAGGCACCTGGGACAATGAAGTCTATATACTGTAGCTAGGAGGACTATGGATATAGGAAACATCTAAAGAGCAAAGCCAAGTCAAATTAAAAATATTTCTTGAGTAACTAACTGTGTGTAAGAGAAAGTGATAACATTAGGATCATCCAGTCTGGCCGTTGCAAACTATTAGTAGAGAATCCTTTTCATAAAAAAAATCAATCAAAAGCATCAATTGGTCAGTACTTCAAAAAACTGAGAGCAAGGTGGTGCTGGGTGAAGCTGGGAGAAAGCTTTCTTTTCACCTCAACACAATAGGGTCCTAGAGGTTTCTGAAACATAATTTGAAAACCACTTATCTACAGATTATTCTAGTCTCACCCTTTTCATTTTACAGCTACACGATCATGGGCCTAGAGAGGGCAGGCAGCTTTTCCAAGGCCACATAGTTTAGTGGCATCACTGGAAGTTACCCAATTTCCTGATTCGATCTGTCACCGTCTCCATTACAAAACTGCACCCCCTGTACTGCCACCCAGCACACAGATGCGATCTTCCAAAACTGCGCAGCGTTAACGGAGGTTTCGAATGATCAATGCTGCATGTATCAGGTAGGGCAAGACCTCTGGAAAGAGGGAGTTTGGTGCTGGATCTTACAGCAAAAGCAAAGCAGTACTGAATCAGTGAAAAAGCCTTTCAGGTGACATGCGAAGTGTGAAAATGGAGATCTGTGTGAGGGAGAAGGTGGGCAAGCAAAACTGAATGGGAAGTCTTGAAGAAGCACAGGGCCCTAAGTAGGAAGGGAGAGAGAAAAAGGAACAAAAGGAGAAAACATTAGGGATGCTAATTAGCTGAGGAAAATCTATTTTCAAAAAGATGTATCACTTCCCTGAAGATAAGCCTGCCAAATACTTTCAACAGTATTATGTGTAGCTGGTGTATGGATGGAAAAAAAGCACAGGCCTGGGGCCCTGCAGTCAGAGGCCTGAATCCCCATGGAGACTCTGCCTCCTCATCCACAATGAATGACAGCAGCTATAACTACCTACATATTAAATGAGCTTAGAAAAAACACTTGTAAACATAAAATCGGTATATAAAGCTTTTCCTTTCAAAAAATAATGCATTAAGCAATCACTGCATATGAATTTATCCCCATGAAAAACCAACATAAAAAGGGTTCTTACCTTCAATTTTCAAACTTTAAGAAGGAGTTTGTTGGCATCATCCTGCCACAATTTCGATGTCAGCAGGACAAGTCAACATGAAGAACCAGAGCCCTTCCTGCCTGGTGGTTCTGGGTTATATCATCTCAGATACTGTGAGCAGGGAAAGCAAGTAGAGCTCCATGGCTATTTGGGTCAGAGACACTGAATTGTCCAAGTATTCAAAAAGCAACCACTCAACTACAAAGGTTAAGAAATGAATGCAGTTGGTCCCAAAGGTTGTATGTTATTGTTAAGCTGATTAAGAAATGAATGCAGCAGGGTAGCAAGGGAATGACCCACAGACTATACATCAGAAGCAATCAGGATGAGAATAAAACACTAGATATAAAATGTAATGTATTGTATCTGGTCAAATAGAAAATAAGGCAATAAATGAACTCTTAAAACATGCTGTAAATATACAGAAGGTAAGAGCTA
Organism: Carollia perspicillata; assembly: GCA_004027735.1. Classification (NCBI taxonomy): domain Eukaryota; kingdom Metazoa; phylum Chordata; class Mammalia; order Chiroptera; family Phyllostomidae; genus Carollia; species Carollia perspicillata. Next base: position 5,832 of record PVKM010043424.1, on the reverse strand, counting down.
GAAATGTTAGGGAAGTGTTTCATCTAAAATAATCTCTTCAAAATGCATGTAGAAAAGGGGAGGGAAATGATTAAAAACCAGCAACAAATACAAAAAGCAAAGGAAGATCAAGAATGCCAACCTCGCATTCTCTGCTGGCGCTCTCCCCACCACCACCCCAAACACGAAAGGAGAGCCTTTTTTGGGCTGGGTTGCTGACCTATTTTTGAACATCCACGGAATAAAAAGTACAGTTGCAAAAAACCTGGGAGGAAGCAGAGACAAGAAAGGAAATGTCCTGCGTCTCAGGGTATGCAACAGACCTAGCTCTTCAGAAACAAACACTGATTTTCATTAACAGTTCAAAGGGGTTCATTATTTAAATCTCACTTTTATTTGTTCATAACCAATAGGCATTACTTTCAGTACTGTTATTTTTAAAGTAAAAGTAATACAGACACATGGGGTAAAATCAACTATACAGAGAAAGAAAAAACGAAAAGTTGAAGTCCTCTAGTCTCTCAAAAGGTTAATATTGTGAGTATCATCCCGAGAAAAGAAATTACCTACATATTACGAAGACCACTTGCACATTCGTGATGGAGATCTTTTAATTTACTCAGATGAGACTATATTACTCCAGAAGCACGGGCTGTCACCACTGCCACAGCACCTTCCCATCAGTGCAGCCTGGCCTGTGTCGCCTACACAAGCACTGCACAGTACTCCCCTGTACAGACGCACTGTGACGAAAGAACCCACATTAGTAAGGCAGTCTGAGAAATTCCTTTTTGTCTATCAATCCATCAACTGACCAAGCTGATCTATCTCTAAAAGAGTTTGTTTTCATACTGCTGCCAACTCAATTAACTGCATTAAAAGGGCTGGAAAAGTACTACTCTAAAAGAACCCCAAATCAATCCTTAATAACAGTGTAAACTTACTAAAACTGAGTTAAAATAGCCCTGACTGGTGTGGCTCAGTGGATTGAGCATGGGCCTGTGAACCAAAGGGTCACTGGTTCAATTCCCAGTTGGGGCACAGGCCTGGGTTGCTGGGCCAGGTCCCCAGAAGGGGGCATGCAAAAGGCAACCACAGATTGATGTTTCATTCCCTCTCTTTCTCCCTCCCTTCCCCTCTCTCTAAAAATAAACAAATAAAATCTTTTAAAAAATAAAATATAGTTAAAATGGAATAAAACTTTACTTGGATAACCTTTTTATCTAAATAAAGAACTATTTCCCAGTTTAAATACATTGCAGAAAAAACAAAAGCAATATAATACAAAGGTTTGGAATCGAGCCTTCTGGGAAAGAAGGGAGGGTGGGAGAGAGGCCTAAAGTGTTTAGTCTTTTAAAGCAGTCCCCCGTTGTTACCTCTAAATCCCCTATTAAGATGAGTTTTCTTTTCCTCAAATGTTAGAAGGAAGCCTATGGACAGCATCTTGTCTCTGAGCAAACTGCTCTCTTAAAATGGTCTGGAAACAGAGGTTGAGAGGAAGCAGGCCTTCTGGTGACCCCCGGGGTTAGTCAGCCACTCAGCCCCTCACTGCCTCTGACTTTCCTGCTTCCCCATCAAGGGACCTCTCAGCCAGTTATCACTATTTAGTGTCTTAAACCTCAGGTACCACGAAGTAGGGAAGTGAAATTAACCTCCTCCTTCATGCCAGGTCCCTCAAATGCCTTTCTTCAAGACATGAGGCAGGTATTTGTCTGTCTCAATTGTCACTCATCAGAGGCCCTCAAGCTCCCATCAGATTATCTTGGTGTGAATTGAAAGACTGCAGGATATGGCCTCTCTAAGCTTCAGTTTCTTCAAATGCAAACCGGGGATAATAATTGTACTCACCTCAAGGGACCATGAGATAATACATGGAATAGTATGAACAGACAGAATGGTACACAGTAAATGCTCAAAAGGTGTCAGCAACTACATCATCAATAGCCTCAGTTAAAAAATGAGCAAAGACATACAAAAAAAGCATTCTAGCTCTGGCTACAAGAAGAAATAGAGTTTTGCTTAGAGACATGACTAAACCTACTGGAGCTTCCCAGAGTACAGCTAATTAGTTATATCCTGAGCCTCCCCAGCTTAGGAGGTAGCAGCTAATCCAGTGCTGCACTGAGGCAGAGACACATCTACCGATAAAGGGGGTGAGGGAGTTCTCCATGCAGAAGACAGTACATGACACTTACCGGGTATTGTCACCCTCTAAAATATAGATGCAGTCCTTCCTCTACAGTTTCATTTTCTTCATAAGCATGTGATTTTTATTGTATTGTATTGTATTGTATTGTATTGTATTGTATTGTATTGTATTGTACCAGGATTATTCTACCCCACAACTAATCAGGAGTTTACAGAAACAGTTACAATTTTAGGCAACTTCATTCTTACTTAGAATATGTACCAAATATACAGATCCATCACATCAAGTATCAATATAAGGCACACCTCTGACCAAAATAGTTTATAAGTCTAATAAACTATTAGACTTCAAATAAACTTCAGTCTTCAAATGCATTTAAATTCAAAACCTCAGTGCCACCTAGAGAAATTACAGAATCTTGAATTTCACCAAAATAGGATTGAAATCTGAATTAAACAGAATCACAGTTTTAAGCTTCATGTAAGAGAATTACATGCTCTGAAAGATGGCAGATTTAGTCTTTCTTCCACTCATTTGTTCATTCTCCCCAGACTTAAGCACCACATTCTCCAGAAGGCCTTTTCAGAGTGAACTGCACATCCACTTGTTGCCCACCCATAACTCCTGGTAAATTCTATCAGTAGATTACTGCTGTGGTGGTCCTTGTTTTGACTTGCCCCCCCCACACCCTCAATCCATTCCCACTTCTGATAACAGCACCTCGATCTCTTTTGGGAAACCACTCCTCCTCAATGTCAGTCCAGGTCATTCCCCCTCTTCCTACCCACGTGACCCAGATCTAGTCCATCAGCACAGTCCATCCTTCCCTTCATGGCCACAGTGATTGGCTCAGGGATGGGCATGTGACCCAATTTACAATTTTTATTGGAACTATTGGGGAAAAAACCAGGTCTTCTCACTAGGACTGCTGGCTATAAGGATGATGAGAGCTTGGAGCCACCAGGAGTGGATGGCTGGTGGGACACACATGCAGAGATGCAACCTGAGAGTAAAGTCAAGAGAGAAGAAAACAGAGAGAGTCAAAGTCTACTCCTGGGATTTTCAGATAGATGAGCCAAAAAAATTCTCTTTCTTGCCTTGAGCCAGTTTCCAGTATTTGAAAAGCAACCATGCTTACAAACACGACTTTGCTCCATTTATTTCTTTACACGTCCATCTTCCTTTACTAGATCATACGCTCTTAAATGGCAGAAACTCTATTCTACTGTCTCCCTATCCCCATAATTAGCAGAAGGCCTGGCTCAGGAGTACTCAGTATGTGTGGCAGCACTGCCCTTGTGCGAACTTTCCTACGACTCTCCCCTATTCAACAAATGCTTCACATGCACTCTGTTCATTAGTTTAATTATACCAACAGTATCCACAAAAGGTACCTTATGAGGGGCTGTTTATACACACTGATGGAAAATAAAATGCTTCATTCTTCCTTTTTGCCTTTCAAAAAAAGCCACCATTTGTTAATGCTCTCTATGCACCCCAACCTCAAGAACAACAGTAATTCTTTTTAAGCCACAAGTTTCCACAGCAGTGTCACTGAAATATCATCACACGAAAAGAGTGGAGTGGCAGGCAGGCGAGGTAAACGGAGAACACAGACCCCTGGGTGCAGAGGCCCTCCACCCCCCAGCATTTTAGCCACCTCCCAGCCAGTAGAATCCACATCATGAACCACCCTCTTCTTCCTCCACTTCCACAAGAATGCTACTTCTCTAGCTTCGAAGGCCCTCTGCTCCCTAACAAACTGGGTTCTTTCCTTCCCTTTATGGTACTCATTAAGCCTATCCAAACAGACCTCCTGGTTCTACTTAGGGTTTCCCATTCCATCCCATACTACTCTACTCTACATATCTCAGTGTCTAGATCGGTCTTTGAAATACACTGATGTTTGAAGCATATTCTTCTTCTCTACCACTTCAACTTTAAACTCTGATTTGGATTTTTGTTCTTAGAAAACTGTCCACCCATCCATCCACCTACTCACCCATCACCTGTCCTTTAGTGAATGACAATTACAAACCAAGCATTGTGCTGGGTGCTAAGCGGATGTCTTGACACTAGGAACGAAGTCACACAACTGAAAGTTAAATTAATATCACATGCACCTTCTAACAACCTTGAAGTTTAATGGCTCTATTAAGATTCACATTTACTTGGCTTCTCTATACACTGGAGTTGATTCTGCCTTACTGCCACTTGTTTTCATGCATACCCAATTTTCATCTTTCTTTTTCTTCTCCTGAATTTCATTCCCTAAAAAAAATATTGTAACATTAAAAAAACATTAAGAGTATTTTTTAAAAATCCACCACTCTAACAGCCATTTTCTTCTTGTGTGTCTTGTCCTAGTTTTTGTACATGTATATAAATTTTCAGTTGTAATCATAACATGCATATCTCATATATTACTCATATATTACTTTTCTATTGACCGAGGAAGCATTTTTCTGCATTCAATATTTATGGCCTTAATATCAATATAAATTTTGAAGAGTTATCATACCATAGTTTACTTATTGCTCTCCTAGTGAAAACATGAATTATTTCCATTTTAAAAGATAATTCATTGGAGACTTCCAGCCAAGATGGAGGCGTAGGTGGAAACACTATACCTCCTCTCACAATCAAGATTGAGGACAATAAATATTTACAAACAATAATACAACCAGAACACAGAAAATTTAACTACGAAAGTCCGACAACCATTCAACCAGACCGCTAAGAGGGGCAGAGTCAGCAGCGGCAGAGAGGGAACTCAGCAGGAAAAGGCAGTGGCTGCCAGACCTGGGAGCGCCAGGGAGCAGAGGTGGTGCAGAGCTTGCAGACCCCAGACGCAGGGAGGGGATGAGTGGAGCACGCAGGGCACGCAGGGCTGTAGGCTGACCACAGACACACATTCGCGCGTAGATAAACTAGGCAAGAGTGGGCAGTGAGACGGGCCAACACAGCCCAGGGCCCCAGAGACGGGAAATAAAGCCTAAAAATACCAATTGAAAAGGTGTCAGAAGAAGCTCCCAGTCTCACAGGAGAGGTTGTTGGGGAGACCTGCAGGATCCTGGAGCGTGCATAGGCCCACCCACCTGGGAACCAGTGCCAGGGGGGCCCAGTTTGCTTGTGGGAGGCAGCAGAGGGGACACAAATCCCAGAGAGCTGGGAACAGGCGCCATTGTTTCCTCTCTGACCCCGCCCCCATAGACAGCCTCGCAACCCTGCAACTGGGTTGACCTGCCCTGGTGAACACCTAAGGCTCCACCACTCATACAAAACAGGCGCCACCTGACCAAAAATGACTCAAACAGAAGAACAGCTCAGAGCCCCAGAGCCAATACTTTTAAGCAAGCAAGAGATAGCCAACCTATCAAATGCCCAGTTCAAAGCACTGGAGATCAGGATGCTCACAGAATTGGTTGCTTTTGGTCGCAAATTAGATGAACAAATGAAGGCTAGACTAAGTGAAATGAAGTAAAATTCACAGGGAACCAATAGTGATGGGAAGAAAAATGGGACTCAAATCAATGGAGTGGACCAGAAGGAAGAAACAAACAACCAAACAGAAAAGAATGAAGAAACTAGAATTCAAAAAATTGAGGAGAGGCTCAGGAACCTTCAGGACATCTTTAAACATTCCAACATCCGAATTATAGGGGTACCAGAAGGGGAAGAGGAAGAGCAACAAATGGAAAACT
>PVKM010043423.1:0-12489 GCA_004027735.1 Carollia perspicillata | reverse complement strand
GTCACAACCCAGCAACTGGGTTGCCCCACCCTGGTGAACACCCAAGGCTCCGCCCCTCACTATATAACAGGTGCCACCTGACCAAACATGACTCAAACAGAAGAACAACTCAAAGCCCCAGAGCCAATACATCTAAGTGACCAAGAAATAGCCAACCTATCAGATGCACAGTTCAAAGCACTGGTGATCAGGATGTTCACAGAATTGGTTGATTTTGGTCGCAAATCAGATGAAAAAATGAAGGCTACACTAAGTGAAATGAAGGAAAATGCACAGGGAACCAATAGTGATGGGAAGAAAACTGGGACTCGAATCAATGGAGTGGACCAGAAGGAAGAAAGAAACATCCAATCACAAAAGAATGAAGAAACAAGAATTCAAAAAATTGAGGAGAGGCTTAGGAACCTCCAGGACATCTTTAAACGTTCCAACATCCGAATTATAGGGGTACCAGAAGGGGAAGAGGAAGAGCAACAAGTGGAAAACTTATTTGAACAAATAATAAAGGAGAACTTCTGCATTCTGGCAAAGGAAATATGACTTCCAGGAAGTCCAGGAAGCTCAGAGAGTCCCAAAGAAGGTGGTCCCAAGGAGGAACACACCAAGGCACATCATAATTACATTAGCCAAGATTAAAGATAAGGAGAGAATTCTAGAAGCAGCAAGAGATAAGGGGACAGTCACCTACCAAGGAGTTCCCATCAGACTGTCAGCTGATTTCTCAAAAGAGATCTTACAGGAAAGAAGGGGCTGGAAAGAAGTGTATTCCAAGTCATGAAAGGCAAGGACCTACATCCAAGATTGGTCTATCCAGCAAAGCTTTCATTCAGAATGGAAGGGCAAATAAAGTGCTTCTCAGTTAAGATCAAGTTCAAGGAGTTCATCATTACCAAGGTCTTATTATATGAAATGTTAAAGGGACTTATCTAATAAAAAGAAGATAAAATATTAACAGTGAAAAGACAGCAAATTTACAGTTATTAACAACCACACTAAAACAAAAGTAAACCAAGCAAACAACTAGAACAGGAACAGAGCCACAGAAATGGAGATCACATGGAGGGTTAGCAACAGGGGAGTGGGAGGAAGAGAGCGGGGGAGAAGGTACAGAGAATAAGTAGCATAGATGGTAGGTAGAAAATAGACAGAGGGAGGGCAAGAATAGTGTGGGAAATGTAGAAGCTAAAGAACTTATGACACATGGACATGAACTAAAGGGAGGAAGTGTGAGTGGGAGGGGGTGTGCAGGGCAGGGGGGAGTGAAGGGGGAAAATGGGACAACTGTAATAGCACAATCAATAAAATATATTTTATAAAATATTGAATGTAAACTTTAATTAAAAAATAAATTTTAAACATGGTTCAGATGGTAAATTTGATGTTGTATAAATTTTATTACAATAAAAACAATCAAAGGCAAATGGCCAAGTGGTTCCTTGCCTTGTAGCTGTAGCAGCCACTGACTGCTGACCAAAGCCACAGCTGAATCAAGGTGACAGTCAGCCCCCAGGGCTCCTAATCGTGGTTCCTCCCAGTCTCTTAGGAGTAGTTGGATTAGGTAAGTTAGCCATCTTATCTTCCAGCCTGGCTAGATGGCCCCAGCTGGCAATGAGAGAGGGAGATGGGGGCACAGTGGAAGCCCCCTCCTATTTCTCTTGCAGCTCTTCACCCACATTTCCCCCATCTTTGTTCTTCATCTCCTTCATGAATGCCCCTCCTCTTTCCTCTACCCTTTGCCATAGGGCGGGATCTGAGAGAGTTTTCACTGGGCCTTAGGGAGCACACGTGTGTACCCAGGTGCTGGGTGATTTCCAGGGCAGTAATCTGCTTTCTGCTAAAACAGGACTTGATCTTCTATTAACCTTAATCATCAATTAGCACCCTATTCTGCAGAGACAGCGACGATCCAGGACTCACTGCCATCCTCACCTCCTCCCACCTCAGCCATCTCCCCTCCCCTTCTACAGGGTCTTGGGGCAGACCCATGACTGAACTCAGTGATTAATGTTAACGCTGGACAAGAGCAGGCCTGGCAAGTGGTGGGCCACCACCAGGGCTCAAGCTGGAGGTTTCCCCCAGATGTCCTGATCCTCCTCTGCCAGACGTCCACTGAGATGGCACTTCACATTGTTCCCAAAGGGCTTCCAAATGACATGGGGACCCCTTGTGGGTGCAGGAAGGACTGGTTATACCCCTTTAGACGGAAGGGGAATCTGGCCCAAAATGGAGGGGTCTCCCCATCCAAAGTCATCCAGCCAATCCATGGTGGTGCTGGGAAGAGGTACCCTGTGTCCAGTGCTCAGAAGGGACCAGGTGGGACTGGCAATCTCAGAGGAGGCCCACCTCCAGCTCTCACATTCTTGGATGCTCTGATTCTTTGACCCTGGTGGAGACAGGCAGGTAGAGCTCCCTAGGATCCAGGAAGAGGGAAAAGTATGGATTTGGAAGTCACAATGACCAGGGGTTGAATTCTAGGGATCTGCTATTGTTACGATGAGCTACACTATGAGCCACTTGAACATCCTAAGTTCATGATATGAGCTCCTGCTTTCACTTCTTTTGGGTATATACCCAGAAGTGGAGTTGCTGGATCATAAAAGAATTCTATTTTTAATTTTTTTGAGGAATTGCCAAACTGTTTCCCACAATGGCTGCACCATCACAATCTAATTTTAGAATATTTCCATTACCTCCAAAGGAATCCCTGTCCCCATTAACAGTCACTCTCCATTGCAACCCTCCAGTCCCTGGCAACCACGAATCTCCTTTCTGTCTCTATGGATTTGCCACTTCAGGCATTTCATATGAATGAAATCATACACTCCATGGCCTTTTGCATCTGGCTTCTTTCACTCAGCATCATGTTTTTGAGGTTCATTCATGCTGTACCGTGAGCCAGAACTCCATTTGTTAAATTTATTTATTTCAGAGAGAGAGAGGAAGTGGGGAGAGAGAAAGAGAGAGAGAGAGAGACAGACAGACAGACATTGATTTGTTATTCCACCAATTTATTCATTCATTGGTTGCTTTTTGTATGTGCCCTAACTGGGGCTTAAAACAGCAGCCTTAGTGTATCAGTATGATGCACTAACCAACTGAGCTACCTGACCAGGGCCCAGAAGTCCATTTCCTGTTATGGCGGAACTCCGTTACATGGGTAGCCCACATTTTGTTTATTCATTCACCTGTTGATTCACTTTTAGTCTGTTTCTACCTTTTCACATCTTGTGAATACTGCTGCTATGGGCATCCTTGTACAAGATTTTTGTGTGGGCACGTTTTCAGTTCTTTTGGGTAGATACCTAGGAGTGGAAGTATTGGATGTACTTTCTCTTGCAGTTAGGAAAACACAGCTTTCCAGGTGTCCTTGGGCAGCAAGCCCAGCTTTCTAGGCTGCCAATAGGCCCTGGCAAGATTGTGGCCAGGACTCTTACCTTCAGTTCCATGCAGAACCTCTAGGCACTTAGCACATGGCAGGCAGTGACTACTGCTAAGATCCATTCTTGCTATGCATGACCCAGCTGGGGCCCCACGAAGCTCCAGCCCTCAGCTTGGCAGCCAAGGCTTCCCCTCCACCTGCAGGAGTAACCACATCACCAGGAGCTTCAGCTTGGAGTGCTGAAAAGTCATGGCACTGAGAACAGGGAAGTGAGGCCATGAGCCCATGTCTTGGCTTTACCAAGCTTAAGGCCAACCCAAAGGAGATAGCTGAAGGCAGCTGTATTTCAGGACGGAGTAGAGAGGAGCTGGCAGAAGCCACGGAAAGGATGTGTTCCCTAAGGGGAGCCTGTGGAACGGAGCCAGGGGTCTTCAGTTAGAAACAGTTAGGGCTGCAGAATGGGGCAATTGGCAGGTAATTGGTGCCCCTGACAAATGCAGGGTCAGCAGCAACCAGACTTCAGAGGCTGAAGAGGGACAACAGAGGTAGCTCGTCTGGAACACAGTGTTGAGAGGTTTCCTTTTTTTAAATTTTATTTACTGATTTTGAGAGAGACAGAGAAAGAGAGAGAGAGACAGAGAGAAACGTTGTTCCACTTATTTTTGGATTCACAGGTTGCTTCTTGTACATACCCTGACCAGAGGTCAAACCTTCAATCTTGCCATATCTGGGGTGATACGCTAACCAACTGAGCTACCTGGCCAGAGTCTCAAGAGCTTTACTTTTGAAGGTAAGTCTAGAAGGAAGCTGTGGTCAGAGGCAGTCCAAGGAAAGGTCATGAACTCAGGGGAAGGAGACCTGAGCGGGTGGGGCCTGAGTGTCTGTGGGCATCTTCAAGTGCTGAGGGAGAGTTGCCTAGATGAGTACCCTGGTGACCGAAAGAGCTGCAGTTCATGGGGAGCAAGGGTAAACAGAAAGCAAGATGCACAGTAGAGTCTCCCCGCCCCCCAGGTCTACTCCTCCCCTCCTGCGGGAGGAGCCCCTGCCAGTGCAACTTGCTTCTGTGTGGGCCCAGTGAGATGGCCTGATGCTCAAGGAGGCTCCATTTCCAGGCCTCAGCCTTGCAAAGCCTCCTAGCACACCCCACCTCCCAGGACTCTGGAGCAAACCAGATGGGAAAGGCAGATTTGAGCTTTGGGCTGCTCCCCAAATCTGAAAATCCTGACCCTCAGGCCTGCCTGACTTAAGAGTCGGTGCTGGACAGTAGAAGGGAACAAAGGACACATAAGGAGCAGCAAGGGTCCATGGCAGCTCCTGCAGCTACCTTGGGAAGCCCGGGGCTATGAGTTTGGTTCCAAGCAAATCCCTCTGAGCTGCCCTCATGGGCTCTCCTAAGGATCCAGGAGACAAGGGGTGGGGGAGAGGAGGTCTAAGTCCAGGGCGCAATTAAGAGATCAGATGGTGAAGGGTTTGGGAGCTTTTAAGGTAAGGAGGCCCAGGCTGATCCTGCAAGCTTGTATAAAGCACCGTAACCCCCCAACAGTGCCAGTGCTGGCAGGTATCAGGGACAAGGCTTTCTGGAGCCATGGCCCAGCCGTGGGACCCCCAAAGGCTTCCAGACAGGCAGCTGCAGGCCAGCTTTGAGGACAGCACCCAGGCGAGCATCTTCACCTATACCAACAGCAACACCACTAGAGGTGAGAGAGCAGGTGCCATGGAGGCTCGGTTACAATGGCTGAAGCAACCCCCCTGGTACACTAGACCCAAGTGGCCACATGGGGGGCTGTCGGCCACCCACCCTGCCCAAGAGGGTCTTCTGCATATCGTCAGCAGCTGATAGGTCTTCTTCCTTAGCTTTTATGATGACATGAACAGGGGGTTCCTTTCTGAATAGAAAAGGACATCAGAATATCAAATATGCAGTTTCAAACCATGTAGGCTTCCCAGACCCTTTGGAAATCCCTGTCCCATGACAGTTGACTACTCTTTCCTTGTACCCCAAGCTGCTAGTGAGCACCCATTACATTCAAGTCTGGGGAAGGACCCGGGTCTGACTCATCTTCGCATGTTCTAAAGCCGAAAGGATGCAAAACTCCAGGAGCAGGAGGCTTGGGGGAGGGGGTGGGTGACTTCTAGAACCTTAGGGTCAGAAGGGACTGTATTGATTATCTTTTCCAACTTCCTGCCCCAGGGTCCAGACCCTTTCGTAGCATATTCTTGGGGGAAGAAGCTTGCTCCACTTTCAAGACCACTCTTCTGCTTAAAGCTGGCTCATGTCGAGAGAGGGCTTAGGTCCCAAAGAAACTGAAAACTCTGTCGAGGCAGCTGAGTTCTTTCCTGGGAGTGGCCCAGTCAAAAAGCTTTGCATGTAAGCCCCTCAAAGAGCTGAGGACACTAGTGATCCCCAGCCCTAGACCCCTCCCCAGGTCCCTCCTCCAAACTAAAGACCATTGGTTCCTTTAAGAATGTCTCACATGCCTTGGTTTCTTGACCGCCAGGGCAGTGACCAGCAGCAGGGTTGCCGGGCCAAACTGGTTGAGAACCCTGAAGTTGGCATCGAGCTGATTGATGGAGCCCCAGAATATTCTTGATGGAGAAGGAATAATGCTGTCCCTGGGGGCCCCTGGGGCTTCATCAATGTCCAAGATTCCTTTCTGTAATTTTTTTTTTCAAAAATTGAAGTATGTACTGAAGTAGAGAGAAAAGCATAGTGAACCCCTGGATATTGATCATTTGTCTTATTTCATCTGTAACCCTCTCCACTAACCCCTCCTAATGATTTCTGGAGGTACATCCAAGACATCACACCATTTCCTCTGTAAATCTTCAGTATGCACCTCTAAGAGGAAAGGACTCTTTAGAAAACCTCACCACGATGCCATTAGCACACCTAGAAGGTAACACTGCCTTGATATCATCAAATCCCAGCCAGCATTTAAACATTTTTTTTTTCAGTTTGCTTGAAACAGGGTTCAAGTATGGCCTTCATGTTGCTATTGATCAATATATCTTGTCATCCTTTTTGGATTTGGAGGTTCCCCCCCGGACCTCTTTGCAATTTACTTGTCAAAGCGAATGAGTCTCTGGACTCACCCCCTTCAGAGACTTTACCTATGCCTTCCCACAGCGCTCTCACCTCATTCTTCAGGCTGTTTTTGTAAACTGGCAGTTGATTTGAAGGTCTGCTGAGAGGCAGGCTGGATTTGTTGGGTGCTCTGTCAAGATTTCTCCACTAGGAAGGTGTCCTTTTTTCCTGGGTGTTGGCAGCTGCTGAAGCCCAGTGCCTGGACCCATTAAACCACCTGGGAATGCAAAAATAGCATTCTGTCTTCATTTGTTAGCTGGACTACTTGGATAAAGAGAAACATGCTCGCATCTGTTATTGCATTCTCCTGGGGTAGGGGGTATGTATGGGAAAGGCAGGAGAAATGCTTGATTCTTCTCTTTTATCTTTCCCATTTCAAAATAATGACTTCGTTTCCCAGTGGAGCCAATTGGGTTTGACCTCTATATCTCCTTTCTCTCCCACCAAGAATCGTGTTCTCAAGAGCTTTGGGTAGAATTAGAATTAGAATATCATTTAATTAATCATTAGCTTTATCCCAAACACATGCACAATGGTCTCAAAATATGACACCAACACAACTGCCGACAACATAAGTACCAAAAATGTAACATTTGGACATTTTATCTTTAGGATATACCTTTAGGATATATTTCATATTTAGGATAACATTTTATCTTTAGATGTATGCCACTAGGTTCAGGTAGTCAAACTACTATCTTTTCAAGTCCCTTAGAACAGTCATTCTGTATGTGATTATGTCACTGAGTGGCTATGCCTTTAGGTCCATTTGTTTCCTTTTTTTTTATTTTCGGGGATTGCTTTTTAAAATTGACTGTTGTTTTATAATTAGGAAATAAATTACTTGCAGTTTTCCAAATTAAAATCTAGAAAACAAGGTATATTCGAAGAAACCTTGCCTCTCTGCTGGCCCCACACCTGATTCCCACCCTTCCTGTATTTTTTAGAATACTTCTGTTAGGGCATTGAGTGGGATACTCTGCTCATGCTCATTTCTTCATGAAATGAGTCCCACCCAGAGGTTTCAGGAGGGAGGAGCAGGCTGGGGCACCTGCACTGCTAGAGGCCCCTCTTCTCTGGCCTCCCAAATTCAGAGCGCTCCTGTCCCCCATCACCATGCATGGCCTCTGTCGCTGTCCTGTCCCTCTTGTCCTTGCTCTGCTCAATCTGGATTCCATGGGTTGTTTGGGAAGGACACTCAGGCTGCCTCATTTTGAAACTGCTCCTGCCCCTTGCCTTTGCCTGCAAACTGGAGTGTTCCAAACACCTCACAGTTCCGCTTGCTATTCTCATACTAAACCTCTGTACTTTCGGGGTAATTCCAATATATATTGGAACATCATAAAGTTGTATCATGATAGTCCCAAGGGGCTGAGTTGACTCTCAGCTGGTGAATCTGGAAAGGCTCCTGAAAACCAAGGGCATCCGAACTGGACTTCATGGTATGGAAAGGAAGGGGACCCAGGTGCAGGGGAGAGTGTGAGCAAAGATTCAACAGAAAGACATGAAGTGAGCAAGGAAAACAGTGCAGGGGGTGTAGGGAATTCAGGGGAGCAGGAGCCTGTTAATGGCACTACAGGGGGGCTGGCCCAGCACACTAGGTGGTGAACCAGAGGAGGCAGAGAGATACCCAGCAGAGATGATGAGGAGTTTCACTTTGTTAAGTTCAAAGATGCCCATACAGCTGTCCACCAAGCCATGTCCTCTGGCCTCAGAGACAGGATAAAAGTCAGGTTGTTTGCAGATGAGCAGAGTTGGAGGGAAAGAACCAGCTGCAAATGCAGAAAGCAGGAGAGTGGGAAGCTTGAGGGGAGGCTCTGGCAGGGTGGGGGAGGACGGGTGGATATAGCTGTACAGGTGGGTGACACTGGTATCTACTCTGTACCTCCTGCCTCCAGGCCCCTTTGAAGGCCCCAATTACCATATTGCTCCCAGATGGGTGTATCACCTCACCAGTGCCTGGATGATCTTCGTGGTCATTGCATCTGTCTTCACTAATGGGCTTGTACTGGTGGCCACCATGAGGTTCAAAAAGCTGCGCCACCCTCTGAACTGGATCCTCGTGAACTTGGCAGTTGCTGACCTGGCAGAGACCATCATCGCCAGCACTATCAGCGTTGTGAACCAGATATATGGCTACTTCGTGCTGGGCCACCCTCTGTGCATCGTGGAGGGCTACACTGTCTCTCTGTGTGGTAAGCCAGCTGAGGGTCCAGCCTCAGGAGAGACCCAGCCTGCTGTACATAAAGGAAACATTCATACAGCAAACCCCCAGGTGTGCCTGCAATGCATATTTGAAGGGAGACAGACCTGCAGGGGAAACCAGGGCCAAGATCATCACTGAGGTCAGGGGGTGAGACTGTGAGGTCCAACACACCTGAGTGCCTGCTCTGAGATAGGTTCTGCGTGGGAACAGTCAGTTTGGGGCCATACAGCTGGCATGTGAGAAAATGGATACAGAGCCACATGACCCCAGAATGATGTGGGAGGGGAGTGCTTTGGGCACCTCCCAAATCAGGATGTGTTCCCTTTCAGCTCACCCGTGTTGGCTTTTTCCAGGGAAAGAAACAATGACCAGATTCCTTTTCCCGTCCCCATCACTAACATCTCTGTGGGCTGCAGCTCCATTCAATGTTCAGGTGAACCTTGGCTGAGAAGTACCCGTGTGCTGAGCTTTATGCTAGGCACCAGGCACACAGGATGCTGCACACAGAGTCCCAGCCCAAAGTGTTCCCAAGTCCTGGGAAGAGGAGGCCTTACCTCAGATAATAACTACACAGTGCCAAGAGTCCTCTCGGAGGACCATATCCTGGAGGAGTTGAATCTTGAGTCAGCAGAATGAGAAGGGGGCTGGGGCAAGGTGGCTGAGGAAAGCTGGGCTCAGTCGGTGGTTGGGTGGGCAGACAACTGGTGAGTAATTGTTGAGCAGACGACAAGAGGCAGGCAAGCCTGGGATGACACACTCTGGAGCGGACAGTTTATTTTGGGAGGAGGAGGCTGGAAGGGGACACCCAGGAAGAGGCTGGAAGATGGAAGGGAGTCTGAGTGAGAAAGCCAAAGCCATATCAACAGGGGAGTCAAGGAAGCTAGAGCGGAAGTTGGATCTGCCGCATGTTGGGCACCTGGTGAGGCGAGGTGATTGCCATGAGGCCAGGCTTCTTTCTCAGGGGCCTACGAGGAAGAAGAGGATAGGCAGGCCTGCTGAGGCCAAGGTCCCCTCCAGCGGCCCTTGTATCATGCCCCCGTGAGAGAACGGAGGGCTGCAGGCTCACAGCCTTGGTGTCCACTCAAGATTATAGGAGCCCAAAGGCCACGGCCCTCATCACATGCAGACTGTCTCTGGGCCTGCAGCTGTCAAACCAGCAGAAGCTTGCACCTACTGTGCCATTTTTAAACTTTCCTGGGGCCACCTGGCCAACAGACTGGGGTCCTTAGCTTCCACATCTAACTTGGGCTTGTCTTATTGTTGCCTAACCCGATCTCCAGTTTGGATTCTGAGGAGATGAACAGTAGAAAGAGAAAGAGACACTAAGATAAGAGGGGCCTGGGAAATGGGAGCCTGGCTCCAGATTTGAATTACTAGTGGTGTGAGCTCCACTGAATTACTTTACTGCTCTGTTCTTCCTCCGTTTTTCCACCTGTAAAATGGGAGCAGGAAGGCGGCTCGTTAAATGAACACGTTGAACCTTCCCACAACCTTATGAGGCAGGTGGTAACACGGTGCCAGTACTTCTGAACCAGTTTTCAGTGCCACAGATGCTCCCTGGCCCTCCGGAGAGACATATGGACCCTTTCTCAGAAGAACGTTTGCAAATGCATGCAAGGTCCATAGGATTACAATGATGTTGAAATATAATGATCAAAGTATTAAATGGTAATTAGCAACATAGTTCCTCATTTAAAGTATTAGAATTAAAATTATAATGCTAAATTTAAGTCTATTATAATTGAATAAGTAGTATTAAAGGTATTTTTAGAAGAATTAGTGACATTATTCTTCATTAAAGCATGAAATAGCTGGATCTGGCCTGACAGCCATTAAATTTTCAAAATGGTAATGAACATGGTGATATTGGAAATGTCTGCCACCTCTGTAAAGTGACCAAGTCACAGGCACTGCTAGTACTGCCACACTCAAAATGGAAGGAAATGCCAGTGTCCATTAAAGGTTGGTGAAAACAAAGATGTCATTTTTCCCACCCCAGTTCAGGGACCCCTGAATGCTGTGCACTCCTCTGGGGTCTAAGCAGGACAGGAGACATGGTCTGCACCTGCCAAACGGAGCAAGGCGATGGCATATCAGGGAGGGGGTTCCAAGGGCTTAAAGGAACGTGTGCGTACTGGCAGGAGGGGCACAGCCGTTGGCTGGGATCATAGTATATCAGTGGGTCATGTTGGTATGTGCGTGGCCATCGGGGGTCACCTCAATGTCATCAGAGGAAAGGCTGATAGCCAAGTAAAAGAAAGAGGGAAGGCAAAGTGGACCAAGAGGCCGAATCAGAGTGAGCAAGGAGAGACCCAGTGGGGGAAAATGGGAAGGCTCGTGTTAAGAAAAGAAATTGACCAAGATACCTAGTGCCCCCTGGACCTGAAAACACTCTTTGGACAATGAGATTTTGCAGGTAGTTGAAGAGTGCCTCTTCGTCTGGAAAACTGTTGGCTGGAAGAAGTGACATAGGAGGCTCAAAGCCATCATCTCTCTGCTCTCCCCTGCAGGGATCACAGGTCTCTGGTCCCTGGCCATCATTTCCTGGGAGAGGTGGTTGGTGGTCTGCAAGCCTTTTGGCAACATGAGATTTGATGCCAAGCTGGCCATCGCAGGCATCTCCTTCTCCTGGGTCTGGTCTGCTGTGTGGACAGCCCCGCCCATCTTTGGTTGGAGCAGGTAAGGATGCCAGGGTGCCAGGAAGGTGGCTTGTTAGGATGGAAAGGGGAGGGTCAGACTTGTGATTCCCTCTGTGACCCTGGGACAAATAGCTTTCTGTCTCTGGGTCTCCATGGCCCCACAAATAAAGTGAGGATAGACCTGAGTCTCCATGATACCCCTTTGAGCATGCAGCAGCTATGAAAGCATGAAACTAGCTGGCTGCAACTTGGAAATAGGCCCCGTGGTCTCCCAGCCTCTGGAAAGGTCTGTTTCTCCCAAGTGTGAACTGCTCACAGGAACACATGAAGAAATGCCTACAACTTCAGGGCTGATCTAGTTGACCCCACAAAAATGATTCAGATATTCACAGGTGTTCTTAGAAGGTAAGAGAGTACCTCACTCTCCCTTTGTAAAAAGGGGATGTAATCAAGGTGATGACAATATTCTGAAACCAGATAATGACAATGGATGTGCTAAATGTCACTGAACTGTTCACTTCAAAAATGGTCAATTCATATAATGTGAATTTCACCTCAATAAAAAAAAAATCCAACCACCCTACCCAAGTCAGCGGCCTCTCTGGGATGGGGGCTCCCAGGTTGCCTTGCATGCATCAAGACAGGCTGCTGGTCCTTCCATCCAGGTACTGGCCCCATGGCCTGAAGACTTCATGCGGCCCAGACGTGTTCAGCGGTAGCTCATACCCTGGGGTGCAGTCATACATGATTGTCCTCATGACCACATGCTGCATCATCCCGCTCAGTGTCATCGTGCTCTGCTATCTCCAAGTGTGGCTGGCCATCCGAGCTGTAAGCCCCCGTGTCCTCCTGGCCTCACCCCTGACTGGTAGGAACATGAAGGCCAGTGATATCTGGGCAGGAACAGAGGGTCACCCAGTCTGCTCTCCTGTCCCCAAACCAGATGTGAATCTGGCAATTTCTTTGGGACTGCGGTTACAGCCCTGGTTCCCTTGTCCTTGTCCTTATAGAATGGGAAGGGATAGCCCCCGATCCCCAGTGGAGGGGCCCAATAAGGGAGCACAGCTGCATTCCTCCTGACCCAGGACAGTTCCAGGGGCAGCCAGATGCACGATTGAAACCTGCAGATCGAGGAGTGTTTTTAAAAGGCTGCCACCAGAGGGCCCTTGTCCCCTTCACT
>PVKM010043422.1:0-12524 GCA_004027735.1 Carollia perspicillata | reverse complement strand
TTGAGATTGCATTTCCCAGAGCTTGCACCCAAGCACGTACTTGTGTGTGTCTGAGGCGAACGCTCAGTGTGAGGCGGGAGGCTTTTATTAGATTTTTCCTTTAAAATGTGTTTCTCTCTGGAAAAGGGAAAATGAAATTGAAAGCCTTAACCTTGCGTTTTGCCAGGAAACTGGGTTTTATTCTGGAGAAGGGGGGCACACCACTCCCTGTGGCAGGCAGCGCAGGAGTCCCAGACGCTTCCTGTTAATAAGCCTGTCCATCTGGTGTTTAAAATTCCTCAGCACATGAGGTCAGGCTGCCTAATAAGCTTAATTGCTCTGTCAGCCCTTCCATGCTGGCAGGCAGAGTGGAAGGAATGTGCCAAAGACACCCAGGGTTCCTGCGGGCAGCCAGTTGAAGGCTGGGGCCAGCGCTCGCTGCAGCTGCAGCAGGGAACCGTGCAGCGAGGCCACAGCAAAGCCGAAGGGGCCGCCCATGTGCAGCACCCCCTGGAGAGGGCACATGCACCCCCCTGGCTGAGCCCCTGCACTGGCTCAGCTCTGCTTCCATGGGAGCCGACGATCACAGCAATCATCGTAACTGTAGTGTGGGCTGATACCTCACTGTTCAAGAGCAGGGCTTGGCAAAACGTTCCTGTAAAGGACCAGAGAGTAGATTCTGTGGCCAGTCTCCATTGCAGCTACTCTTCTCCGCGATTAGAGCACAAAAGCAGCTACAGACAACGCGTAAATGAGAGTGCGTGCCTGTGTGCCGGTGAAACTGCGTTTGTAAAACAGATGGCCGGCCGGATTTGGCCAGATTTAGCAGTCGGCTGGACCTCGCTCAAGAGCTTGTTATTTTCTCAGCACTCTTTACATATGCTGGTCAGCCTGTGAAACAGGGGAAAACAGCACCTGGTCCACCCACAGCAATGGCCAGTCCATCACTAAGCCATGTGCATTTACCTCCTTAGTCTCTCTTGAATCGAGTAACACTCTCTATCCCAACCCAGTGGATTTAGTTCAGGATACCGGCCTCTTGGGCCCAGAGGATTGATCGTCTCAGCAGTTTGCCCATGAGCATTTTCTCCAGCCTGTTCTTCACACTGCAGGCAGGCGACAGTTTCAGAGTGCACACTTGGTCCTAGCCTACTGCTGTTCTCCATTACAGCCCCTTCTCCACCTTAAAGTTCCTTAATAGCTTCTATTTTTAATACAAAGGTCAAAATCTGTAGTAAGGCCTGACAGGCACTGCCTAGACTGGCCTTTGCTGCCATCTCTAGCCTCATCTCTCCCTTCACCCTGTGCCCTCCAGCCACATCCCCTTCTTCTCCCACCTCCCTTTCCCCGACACACACACACTACAGGGCCTGAGAGCCCCCTCCGTCCGAGCCAGGCGCCCGACTGCACTCCGAAGCATGCACACACCGCTCATCAACTCCTCCCTCAAATGCCCGTCCCTGTGATTTCCTCGGATGCCTCTCGCCCAGACTTCTCGGCTATGGGCCCTCTTGGCACCTTGCTCTTTTCCATCATGGTGTCTCTATAGCAGCTTACATAGAACTCTTTGCAACAGTGATACATTTGTACCAATTGTCAACTGTTCGTTTGCTGGTGCAGTGTTTTGTTACTCTCTCTCTTCCACTGGACTGTGCGCTTCATGTTATCGAGGAAACATGCTGGCTCCTCATGGCCAGGTGGGCATCAATTATCTAACAAGAAAAAGAATATCGTCCTGTCCTCAAGAACCCAGCAGCCTGACAGAGACCAGGCTGGTGATTGCCAGAGGGGAGCAAGAGTGGGGACTGGGCGGAAGGGGTGAAGGGACTGAGCATGCAGATCGGCGGTTACAGAGCGGTCACGAGGATGCAAAGTGCAGCATGGGGAGTGCAGTCGGTGATTGGAATGGCTGTGTATGGTGCCAGGTGTGTGCTGGAAACATCTGTGAGAACGCTAAAGTCTATGATTGTCTTATCACTGTGCTGAACACCTGAAACCAATACACAAGAACGCTGAAAGTCAACTGTAATTGAAAAAACGTTTTAAATAAGTTAATTAGAAATAAAAGAACCCTACCTGTGGGAGGAACAGAATACACCGGCCACAGTGGCGCTGGTCATTGGCACAGGCCGTTCCCTGTGGTGGTGGGCACGAGCACAGGGCTAGAGCACCAGGGGCAGCCCCTAGTCCAACAGAGGGGACCAGGGATGCTTCCTCGAGCTGGCAACGTTGGCCATAGGTGATCGGGGCTGGGGGAAGCCAGTGCAGATCCAGGGAGGTAAGGGTGAGTGTGGTGGTTCTAGGGCATTGTAGGGCGCTATGGAGGTCCACAGAGGGAGGAGGGCGGCAGGGGGAGGACGGGAGATGCATCCAGGCAGGTCAGCCAGGCCTTCACTGTGGCTCTACAGGGGAGGAAGAGTTTGGGTGTTACCGTGATGGCCGCTGGGAATCAGACACTTCTAAAGCAGTGGAGTGCCCTGATCGGGGTGATTTAATAAATATCAACTGGCAGTAGTGTAGAAAATGGAGTGTGCAATGCACAGTCTGTGTCGGACATGCCAGAGGTACCCTGGGAAACATCCAAGCAGAGCTTAAAGAGGTTTGGAGATTAGGAGGGAGGTCCAGGCTGCACATACTGCTTGTGATTAGTCCTCTTATGGACTGTGGGCTTCGGTTAGATCACCCAGGGAGAGTCTTTCCGCTGTGAGGTTATTCATGGAAGTCAGGGACTCTCACTTATCTGTATCCACAACACCCAGGACCGAGTCGAGCACCTACACCAGTAGACGTTCAAACAGTGTTTGCTGAATGACTCCTAAAATTCATAAACTGCTGTGACTCTAGGAAACACGCATTGCCGCAGTTTTGCTGTGCAAGGAAAGCAGTGGTCAGGAGGTCCCGCCCTCACATGCCTTTAGCCTTGACTTCTCTCCTCGCCCGTGAACATAACACGCTGACCTGAGAAGCACTGCTCTCTGTCTGTAGTGAGCCTGAAACACAGGCGAGTAAGTAGAGGGGACAGCAACTAAAACAAGAAGAAAGAAAGGAGCAGAGTTCGAACCCTGGGGGCAGGAAGCCTGACAGCCTTAATGGATCAGTTAGACATGTAGGGGAGAGGGTGATTTTCAAGCTCTGTCATATTCCATCACGCCATTTGTTTAGTGAAAATAGAAGCTGGGATTTGGGTCGCATAGCAGGGCCCTTTGGGTGCCAAGGATATTTGAACTGAGAACATTTCTGCAGAGTCAGAATGGATGGAAATACGGAATTTCCTTGGACGAAAATGTGAAGACCCATCCACTGATAAGGCCTTTCAAGACCTTAACGGAGAAGGTAAGGGACGGGCCTTGGGTAACACTGAGTGTCCGTGCTGGTTGTCGTGCCTTGGGGACTGTCTCAGATTGTCAGAGTTTAGGACACATTCATCCTCCAGTTCCTTAGAGACTTTCAAGGACTCCCTAAACCCCTCAGGAGCTCCCTCTTGGGCACCTGTCCCTGGACGTTCCCATGATCCCAGCCTCAGGGTCTGTTCTGAGGCTCTGAGCGCCCTTTGGAGAGAGGTCAGCACTCGGAGGCTGGGCTGAAATGCACATGTACTCCACTGGCAACTGAACTCGGAATGCTTTTGTTAGATTGTCGAGGTGGAGAGAAGGGCGAGTTGCTGGGGAAAATTCAAAGAGAAATAAGTGTCAATCGTGGAAGATGAAGGAAGGAGAGAAGAGAGTCCCCAAGGAAATACGGGCAGGTCCCTTGGGCTTTTTCAATTAAGAACTGGAGTTCAACCCCACTCTGAATTCCTGTCTTGTGATCAGTCCTCTGTAAGCTTTGGGTCTAGTGCCACCCATGAAGGATGGCACATGTATTTCTGTGTACATACTGACCACCAGTAAAATTGTACACAACTCTAAAGAGAATTCTCAGTCTGACATTCTGTTTCCCAGGCTCAAAGGAGAGCGTTGTGTGGACTCCTTTTGGTGAGTCCCTTACACAGCTACTAGACCAAGAAAAGTCACTCTCTGTTCTTGCTCCCATTATCCACAAACTGTGGGTGATGCCTGGTTCATTTCCCTCTGGAGGCAGTAGATGGTAGGGTCTCACATTTAAAAACATCAGAAAGATGGATTGCATGTTTCGGGTGGGGTGCTGCACAGGGGATTTGGACCTGGTGAGAAGCTGGAACCAGTTATCACCATCCAGGTGTGGGATCCGACTTCCACAGGGAGACAGGCCAGTCGGAGTGCTGAGGCGCGCTCTGCAAAGCTGTTCTGCTCCAATTTCCTTCCAGGAGAAGGAAATTTATCGCTGGCCAGCCAGAGAGTCCCTGAAAACCATGCTGGCTGTGGGCTGGACCGTGGAGAGGACCAAAGAAGGAGAAGCCCTCGTTCAACAACGGGAAAATGAGAAGCTTCGAAGCATGTCCCAGGCCAGCCAGGTACGACAGAGGCCCATGCTCAGCTGGTTTAAGCCAGGGAGAGCCTGGGGTTGTTCTTCCCGGGTTCCAGAGGCCAGGACCACCAGCCGTGAGCCTGGGGACCTCTCGGGATACATCTTTGGCAGCTGATGTGGGGATGCTGGGGAGAATAAGGAAAACCAGGGCAGCCCCATGATTCTGCCTTTGCGTTCCTAGGGCAACAGCTACAGCCCCGCCCCTCTGGACCTCTCCAACGTGGCGCTCTCCAGAGAGCTCCAGGTCAGTGCCAACAGCTCCTGAACCGGGCAGCTTGCTCTCTAAACCCTCTCGAGTGCAGAGTGTATTACCCTCCAAGGAGGTTTTTTTACTTTTTTTAAAGATCAAGGAGAAGGGAAAGAATTCCTAGAACATATCACCACAAAAATATTAGAAAATGGAAAGGGCCCCCTTGGGCAGCAGCCACAGGGAAGGTCCTGGCAGAACTAACCAATCATCTGAGAAAGTGAGGTTTTGTACTTCTGCCAGGGACTTCATATAACAGGTAAACACTCATTAAAAGGAAGAACAAACACATTCTGCATCAAAACCCAAAACAGAACTAACAACAGCTAGGAGAAAATCTGTGAAAAGATGCCTGGGTTGGGGGGTGCTTTCCTGCCCCTGCAGGTCCCCTCAGCCACCAGGGCACTTGCGTATCCTGCAGTGGGTCCCCTGGAGTTCCCCGATGGTGCAGATGTGCAATCGTTGTAGGACTTAGGGATATACAGCCGAGAAGATTGTGTATCCCTAGGTATACAATCTAGGAGAATACAAAATTGAGAGCATTCAGCTGCCTCCCCGTTCATCCCCCTGGCTCGCACTGGTGGTCACGAGAGGCCCCAGCCAGGGCCCGTTACTCCTCAGGGAGTCCATCAGACCGGCCCTTCTGACTTCAGAGAAGGTTTCTGTCCAAAGTACACCATTCCAGGTCACTGTTTTATGAATCTTATAAACATAAATTCTGTCTGAGAAATCTTATTTGCAGTTATTTTCCCTAAGACATAACAGTTTTCAGCTTGCTAAGCTAAAGGCTTTCAGGGATTGTACACTTTTCCTTCACCCCCACTTCCAGCCCCCTAATCTCAGGTCAGGAGTAAGAGACTGAGCTCCCGTGATAAATGGAGAGCCACCTGAATGCATTTCCACGTGGAAATGTGAGCTTCTCCTAAATGCATCAGACCGCCAGGATCATAAGTTACAAAGGAAGGGCAGAATCCAACATTGTTTTCCATGTGTACAGGAAGATATAAAACTAATGAGGTGCATGAGCACAGACTAATTAATAACAAGGGGAGACACTCAGTCACATTCCCTGCCGTTAACATTTGGTGGAGCTTTGCCCCCCAGGCTGCCTGAAGCCGCCTGGCAGACAGGAGCCCACTGCTCTCGCTTTGTCTCTGACGGCCCTCTCCGTGGGGACGCAGGGAATGGTGGAGGTCATAGCTGAGAACTATCACAACATCTGGGCCAAGAAGAAGAAGCTGGAGCTGGAGAGCAAAGGTAAGCCTGGTTCACAGCACCCCCCGGGAGCTGAGCTGGGGAGCAGGTGTGTTTCCCCGGAATTGCGGAGGAAGAGCCAAATGTGTCGTCAGCTCTCATCTTACTGACCCCAGGTGGCGGCAGTCACCCTCTTTTGGTACCATATGACACCCTGACCGCCAAGGAAAAGTTTAGGGACCGAGAGAAGGCACAGGACCTGTTTAAATTCCTCCAAGTGAATGGCATCGTGGTGTCTAGGTAAGTCATCTTCTAGGGGACGTCCATGGGACTGGGCAGGCTTATAGGTGTGGCCTCTCCCTCTTCAGGGGTTTAATTACCTGCCCACAAAAAGAAGGGGAAGGGTCGTCAAGGAACATGTATAAAGGACACATGGACAAAGCCAAAGGGGGGAAGGATAGAGGGTGGGAGGTGGGGGTGGGCAGGGCAAGGGAGAGTGGTAGGAGGAAAATGGAGATAACTGTACTTGAACAACAACAATAAAAAAAAATCTAAAAAAAATGAAGAAAAGAAACATTAAAAAATGGATCAGAACAAGGATAGCAGGTGAGTCTTGGGAAATAAGAAAAGTTTTATTTGCAGGATGAAGCCCTCTTTTCTGACATAAACAGAACCGGTTAATATCAGTTTTAAAAATCAATTACAGCACAATATAAATGAACAAAACAAAACAGAAGCAAACTCATGCCTACAGAGAATAGACCGAAGGTGGCCAGAAGGAAGGGAAGTTGGGGGACTGGGTGAAAAAGGTGAAGGAACTGAGTACAGATTGGCGGTTACAGAACAGTCATGGGGGTGTGACGTGCAGCACAGGGGATGTGCTCAGTAGTGTGGTGACAACTATGCCCAGGGCCAGGTGGGTGCTGAAAATACCAGGGGGGTCGCTTTGTAAAGTATATGGCTGTCTAACCACTATGCTGTACCCCTGAAACTAATACAAAATAATACTGAATATAAACTGTAACTGAAGAAACATTATCAAAGAAACATCAATAACAGCAAAGAGTTATCACAAATTATACACGCATAGCACAAACATTTAATTTTAACTTAAAACACGGCAACATGCATTTATTCACCAATCTTGAGCTACGGGCCAAGGCCTTCCTTGGTGCGTCGCCCTATCCGCTGGACTGCAGACCACATCCGCAACGCACCCTCAAAGCTCTGCCGTCGTGGCTTTACAATAAGGACAGTGAGAATTAAGGCACGTACAAAACCGTGTGCGTGCAGTGTCTTCCAGATGTTTTGTTTCCATTTCCTCCCCTTCCTGTTACGGGTTTCTCACCCACACCTACTTCAAAAACTGTGTGTGTGGGAATTTGCCATGGCAGGTCTTTGCAAAATGTGCAACTTTGTTCTCCCAGAACCAACAGTTCTCCTGACACCCTAATTTTGTTGCTGTGTGTGGTATTTCACTAAGCTACGCAATAACGATAGTAAGCCTTGCTGACATAAATAGTCTCGAACGAAGAAACTGATCCCTGTGAAGAGCAAGCGCAGGCAGTGGGGGGCGTTGGATGAATCACGGTCTCCTAAGGCGTTTTATCTGGACTCGTGGTCAGAATTATCGAGGTGAACGTTCTACATGAGAACGGTCTTGGCTGCCCGAGTCGTAAAAGTGGAGCCTGTCACCAAATGCCCACAGGGGGCTGTGCTCTGCAGGGCCCTGCGTGCTGAGTCCTTTGTGGAAAGAACACAAGTTGGTGTTTTTATTCTGATATAGCCATTCCTCCTAAAAGAAATGTTTGCTGAGCCCGCTGCTGTTTCTTTCAGTTGCCTACAGAATTTTTGCCACTGGATAGCAGAAATCCAAATTAAAATTTATACAGTTATTTCGATTGTATATCATATGAAAAACATAACAAAACTTATGTGCCATATTGTCAAGTAGGAAAGGTCAGACAGTGGGAGACAGCCTCCAGGGAAGCACTTGAGAAAGACACCCACTGTCACTGAAACCCTGTTCTTAGCACCAAGACAAGTGCACACTGTGATTTGCTGAGAAATAACTAGCTCACAGAAATGAAAAGCTCCTCTTTACTATAATTTAAAAATCAAGGAAATAGAAGGCAAAATTCAATCTTTCGATCACTGAATTTAGCAAAGATGTCCTAGTGGCCATTTACCACCTGCCAGAGCCTGTGGCAGACACCTGGAGGTACAGGTGAGGAAGCGAGACCTCCGTCACCAAGGAGAACGCCCAGTTTCCTGCTACCCACACCTCTGCCCTGTTCCATCCCCGCTTCCCCATCACTCGGTGACAGCCCATTCAGTCTACCTGGCTCTCCTCTCTTTCTCCCAACCCATGCCCAATCCTTCAGGAAGTTCTGATGGTTCTACCCTTAAGATACCTAGAATCTGACCGCTTCTCACCACCTCCATGCCGTCACCAGGATTGCTAAAAGAGCCTCCTACCTGGGCTCCCTGTGTCAACACGTGTCCCCACAGTCAACTTCAAACCTGGTAACTAAAGTAATTCTATCACAGTGGAAATCATATCATGTCATTCTTCTCTGCAGAACTTTCAATAGCTCCCCAGCTCAGAGTAAAAGCAAAATTCAAAGGATGGCACCCAGGGCCCTCGTGACTTACTCCACTGCCTGCCCCTACCCCCACACCCCCGGCTGCCCGCTCACGTCCACACTGTGCACACTGGCCTCTGCCGTAGTCCTTCAGCGCAGCGTGCATGCTCCCACCTCAGGACCTTTGCATCTCCACTCCCTGTTGCCTGCAAAGCTCTTTCCCCAGAGTCCATAGCTCAGCCTCTCCCCGCCCCTCAAGCCTTTACTCCAACACCCTCCTTCCAATGAGAGCAGCACTGAGTGTTCCGTTGACACTGCGGTCTGCTCTCCCCACTTCAGACACACCTGGGCCCCGTCATCCTGCTTCCGTTTTCCCCTTTCCACAAAGCTTAGTAACGTCTATCATTCCGTATCCTTTCTGCCTTGTTTTAAATGTTGTCTGTGGCTGTCTACAGCAGGTAAGTTCATGGGGGCAGGGGTTCCTGCTCACTTCTCTGATTTATCCCTGGCTCAGTATTGATTACATGATGATCTCTTTGAAAAAATCTTCCCAGACACGGTTGTAGTACAGGGGCAGGCACAGTGAGGCGGGTTCCGTGGGCAAAGGGAAGTCAGTCAGATGAGCCGGGTCACATGGGAAAATGGAGTCAGCGTGGGTAGGACTGTTGATGCACCAAAGTCACAACGTCACCTCTGTTGCTCCCCGGGTTTACCCGTTTCCGACCTAGAGGTGTGAAGGACATGGAGCTGGATGCCTCCTCCATGGAAAAGAGGTTTGCCTATAAGTTTTTGAAGAAGATCCTGAAATACGTTGATTCTGCTCAAGAGTTTATTGCCCACTTGGGTAAGTCTCATTGCAAAATGTCACCAACGTGTCTGCTTCTCATCGTACCTCACACTATCACAGAGTTTTATATTTCTTCATCAAGGAATTTGGCCTTCATACCGTAGCTGTTTGGGATTCATTTGGGCACATGGTTCAGGGGAGGAAACCCCCTAGGGGTTCCCCACACACACACTGAAAAAATTGGTTTCCTCCTTGGTTTCCCTGCTGGGTTTGATTGAACCATTTGTCATTTTTCATGTAGCTCATCCTACTTTAACTTTCCCTTTGTTTTGCTTCGAGACCCTGAGCCCATGCCTTACCTTCTCTGAGGCTCCTTTCTCATCGATTAGGTGGAGAAAGGGAAAAAAATAGTTAAATAAAGTAGAGAAAAGGGTAGTGAAACAGCTTAGAGAATTGACACAAAGAACTAACCAGCACGATTGTAAAGTGCTGCGTAAAATACAAGATACTTTGTAAAAAATCAAATGGCTTCTGTGTTTCTAAACTGCTGGGACTGTGTGGTCTTTGTCATCTAACTCTGGCCACCTGGCCAACTTTGTGTTACTTGTGTCCTTGTAGAAGCCCTTGTCAGCAGTGGGAAAACTGAGAGGTCTCCCCATGACCAGGAGATCAAATTCTTTGCCAAAGTAAGTGACTCTGTACTTCACCAAATTACTTTCTTCTTAGGATCTGTAAAGTTCAGGGTACAGGTTAAGCTGACCCAACAAAGATATCCAGAACTCCAGTGGCTTCAATGAGACAGACACATACTCCTCTTCTGTGGCACATTCCTGAGGCAGGGGGTGGTTGGAGGAGGCAGGCAGGCTGCCCTGCTCCACGCCATCACCCAGGGTTCCAGGTTCTTCTCTGATGCTCCACCATCTCCTAAGATGTGATCTGTGTCTGCCCATGTGGTCCAGACAGGCTCGCCTGTACCACATCTGTGGGAAAGGGGGAAAGAAGAGGGGAAGGCAGGCTGCTACCTTTTTAAAGGTCTCTCCCATTAGCTAGAACGTAGTCATTTTCGCCTCACCTAACTACAAGGGAGACTGGACAATGCGTTCTCTAGTCTGTGCCCAGCTAAAACCCAGGGGTTTCTATTGCTAAGAGAAAGAAGGGGAGAATGAATCTGGGTGCCATTGATCAGTCTCTGCCAGACAGCCCTGCTCAGAGGACTGATTGCACGGGCGGCCCTGGGTCAGCCACGCTCTGAGACGCAGAGACAGAATGGATGAGGCTGGTATTGCTAACCCAGTCTCTGGAGTGCCTGTGAGATGCCATGCCCCAGTGACCACATCTCAGTGCAGGTGTCCCACAGGCCTCCCCTGAGAATGGTGACTTGGGTCTGTACTCGTATATCTTTGGGCCCTTAGTTGGTGGCCCTGTCCTTTCCCATGTCCCCATGACTTCTGGTTCCAGGCATACAAGGAAGAAAATGTGTTCGAAACTGAGAATCACTGGGTCGAGTTTCTTGGAAATGTCAGGACAGCGTTCGGAGGATTTTTGCTCACTGAGAATGAACTTTCTCAAGGGACCCACAGGAAGGGCTTTGGCTAGCTTCCTGGAAGTTAATTTCTGGTGGGGTTTCCAGGTTCTCCTCCCACTGGTCGACCAGTACTTCACCAACCACCGCCTCTACTTCCTGTCATCCCCTCTGAAGCCCCTCGGCAGCGGCGGGTGTGCCTCCCATAAGGAGAAGGAGATGGTGGCCAGGTGAGTCTGCAAAGGAAGGAGAAGGCCACAGTGCTGGTGTGAATTACGTGAAACTCCAGATTCCTGGAGACTGAGTGAGTCTTTTGGGGAATTGAACTGTATGCTGAAGGTCAGTAGCTTAGAGGTTTTGGTTATCACCTTCGTCTTGAAAGGAGTTTATTCATCCTTATCTATATGTTATTATCCTGACAACCAAGGAAAGCGTACTGTTTGGGGGTTTCAGTCGGGCTGGGGAAAAACTTGTATATCAGGTCAACTCCTATGCTGAAATAACATTTAGAAAAAGGCGAAGTTAATTCTGAAGCTTAGGGAAAGCAAACACGCAACATTGAAAAGAAGCAGATGAACACTGTTTTCAATTCCAGTCTTATCTGGTTTTTTAAGGCTAAAATTTAAAAACAGAATCAGATCTTACAAGTTCTGGTATAGGTGATCTAAGATTTGAAATCTAGAGCAACATAATTCAAGTTAACTTCTTAACAGGAAAAATTTTTTCATCAAAAGCACCAGCCCCCTTTACGTTTCACTGGGCAGAACAGGTGGATTCCTCAGCAGAGACCAGGACAAAAGGGATGCATCCTGATCAGGCTAACACAGGGGTGTCGATCTCATTTGCCTTCAAAGGACCGAATGTCATTTTAGGACTGTATGAATGTAGCTACTCTTTTACTAGGGGCAAGGAGCTCATGCTGCCGCTGGGTAGAAACAAGGTGCTGGGCCGGATTTGGCCCGTGGGCCTTGTGTTTGCCAACTGTGGGCTCAGAGATGGATCCCACCATGCCTCAGGGTCTCTCGGTGTTTGGTTTATGAATGACAAGGAAAGGGTTCGACTATTACACAGCAAAGAGTTAAGGACTTGTAATGAAAGTAGGTTATCAACTCCTTCCCTAGCATCTGCTGATGGTGAATTGCAGACATAAGACTTAAAAAGGACCCAACTGTAAGGTGTCACCCTCTTTGGGAAGATACTCAATATAAGGACTTAGCTGACATTTACTAAACACGGTATGGCTCTGCAGTGAGCCTAATTCTTCATATGTGAGAGTCATGGCCCACTTGTGCATCGTCACCACCATACTCAAAATTCTATAAGACAGCTGTGTATGATGATCTCCACTTTGCAGGTGAGGAAACTGGGCTTCGGTCAGGTGGACCGCAGAGCCTGAAGTGTCCCAGGGAGTAAATTAGGGCCAACATGAAAGCCCAGTGCTGTCCATCCAGACTGAGTGCCACCTTCCCTGCACGGTCGTTACTTAACCTCATTTGTTAGGAAAGGAGGAGCCCATGCTATCCAAATGAGATGCACTTGGAACCAGTTACTAGGTAACACTTCCTAAATATTTTCAGGATGCACCAGTGTATTTTGCAAAAAGGGTGGGGAATTGAGGGGCAAAGTGGGATATTCAGATAATCCAACAGAGGGCAGGTGTGTCTATTTTCTTCACCTATGTTTTTTTTAATATTATTAATTCATGGAAATGTAACATTTGTTCAGCCAGGCACCATTTGTCATGGCTGAAATACAACCTGGAGC
>PVKM010043421.1:0-12530 GCA_004027735.1 Carollia perspicillata | reverse complement strand
GTTTTTCATCTGTTTTTCCAGTATTCCAGCACACAGAAGGCAGCAAATGCCTGTTAAATTAGTAATGGTGGACCTGCATGGACCTGAACTGAGAAAAATTAAAAAACTGATTTAAATGCAAAATAAATGTTTCAGCAAACAATCTCTCAAGGTCAGTTCCTGCACAAAGAAAGAA
The DNA here is from genome assembly GCA_004027735.1 of Carollia perspicillata. Taxonomy (NCBI): domain Eukaryota; kingdom Metazoa; phylum Chordata; class Mammalia; order Chiroptera; family Phyllostomidae; genus Carollia; species Carollia perspicillata. The sequence continues at coordinate 12,355 of PVKM010043421.1, read as the reverse complement.
ATTAAAAATCATAATCCTGCTATGGAGAAAAAAACATATTTTGCATTTGGGCACATATTCCATCACTATTTTATGTGTATCTTTCTCTACAGACATTTAAATAAATTAATATGCATATAATTTTTAATTTGAAATATGACACAGAAAGTGAAAAATTATGAGTGTACAGTGAAATGAATAAAAAATGAACCAGCCAGGTCAAGAAATTGTACATCTCCTAGAGTCCAGGGACTTCCTTCCTCCTTCAGAAGTGACTCAAAAATCAAAATTTGCAAAAGACACGTGCCATGACCTGCACAGCAGACAAGCCCTGTTGGACCACGGCACACAGCGCATCCCGTCACAGCACGGCTGTCCGAACACCAGCTCCGGGAACTGTGTTTTTAAGAGGCACACCACAGTCATAAAAACTCCCCACAGACTTACATTTCTAAAGTTGGTAACACTGTTTCCTTTTTTTAGTGGATTTAATTTTTATTGAACAGAAGCACGAGACACTTTCCACAGCCATTATCCTCAGCTTAGAAGGAACAGCTATTTAAAAAATGGCAAAATATACACAACATACGATTTAGTTATTAAATCATTCTAAGTGTACAATTCAATAGCGTTAAGTACATTCATGATGTTATACAACCATCCTCACTATTTCCAGAACTTTCTCATCATCCCAAACAGAAACAATATACCCATGAAAGAATTAAACTCCCCCTCACTCACCCTCTCCAGCCCTTTGATAACCACTATTATACCCTTTGTCTCTACAAATTTGCCTATTCTAGGTACCCCATATTATGTTGCATGTTTTCAAGATCTACCTGTGTTGTAACATGTGTCAGAATTAGAAGAAGCAGCTTTAAGATGAACAAAAGACCAGAAAGATGTCTTCTTTCACCAGGCAAAATCATCAGTTCACCCAGAGAACATTATCATCTCTAAGTGGTGCTGTAGTCAGAAAACCTAAGAGATTCAGTATGGGTTCAATGAGAGTTGTTGTTGTTGTTGTTTTCAGGTAAAATTGGTACATAAAATTCTATAGGTTTCAGGTGTGCATTACAATTCAATATACAGAGGGGCATTCTCCAACTAGTCAAGATTCCCCCTCCTCCCACTTCTCTTCCCAATGCCCTTCCTGCCCTGCGTGATGCCCCTTTTCTTCCTCCCCTCTGGTCATCCAGGAAAACACACATAGGGCGGGACCTCGAGGGCCTCAGTGTGGAGCAGGAGAAAGTGCCCTGGAGCGGGAATCGGGAGAGCAGGCTGCCACACTGGCTTTGACACTGGATGATGATAAGCCAGTCTCTTTCCTCGGGGCTCATGTTCCTCACTAAATATCGTAAGAGGGTTGGCTTGGCTAATCTTCAGGGGTTTTTTTCTAGCTTTGGCTTTCCAAATTTCTGTTGCATTCACACTAAGGTGGCAGTGTCACATGGGACAGAGCCTTGGGCCACAAGAAGGAACAGCAGAGGGTGGAATGCCAGGCTTCCTCCTGTGCCCGGGAGAGGTACTTCCCTGTCATCACACCACCTGGGACAAATTCACTTGGTTTGAAATTTCTGATCAGTATTTGCTCAGACCATGTTAATTACCTCTCTCCTAAAACTGCCTATGACAAACTCGGATCCCTAGAGCACGGTATCGGCCTACCTAATTCCACTCTGTAGAGCCACCGGTGAGCCCCTTCTCAGTCACAACCCCCTCTCTTTCCCCTAACGGTCCCCTGGTTTTCATGGTTATCGCTTCTTTTCTTTTCTTTGCAATTGCACCACCTAAGTAGGCAACCCTAAATGCTACTGTCTAGATTTTTCAGGTTTTGAACTTTATGTAAATAATTCATACAATATGAACTTGGTTTGTTCAGTATCATGTTTTTAAAGCTCATCCTTGCTGCTCTATGTAGTTACAGTTCTTCATTCTCACTGCCGTGTAGGGCTCCATTTAACTCACCATGGGCATTTGCATTGCTTCCAGGTTCTACCTTTCAGCGTTGCCGCGAATATTCTCATACATGTCTCTGGGTGCATGCCTCCACACCTTTCTGCTGTGCACATGTATCTAGGGTGGAATTGCTGAGTACATGCAATAAAAGATCAGGGTAACTTCCATGAATAAGGTCACAGTCTTATAAAGGAGACAAATATAAACCTTGTCAGGGCATGTATGATAGATGTGTTATCACAGAGGCCCAAAGATGAACAAGAAATATTGACCAGAATGTCAACAATAGGAACTCTCATCTAATGTGAATGGGAGTATAAATTGGTATACCACTTTCAAGATATTTTGACATTACGTAATAATATTAAGGATATTTTTACTTAGCCCCATGACCCAGTAATTTACTCTGTCTGGGATACGGCTACACTCCTTTCCCAGTCTCCTTTGAAACTGGGGTAGAGAAGACACATAACTGGGTCTTTGCTTTAGGAATATCAGTAAGAGTGCATGTGCCGTTTCTAGGGCTGGCCCATAAGAACCTTACACGTGTGAGTCTCCACACTCTTTTCCCCAAGCCAGTGACGGTGAAAACCAAATGTTGACAAACTTAAGTGAATAGAAGCTTAGAAAAAGAAAGGAGTCTTAAGTAATTTTGTTATGGTCACTGCTTTCAAGAAATACAAATAAATAGCTCGGGCCATTTGGGAATTACATTTTGATTACTGGACTATGATTCTCAACCTGCTATACCACCAGACTATATGCAAAGTAATTTCAAAAGAATTACAAATAATTCAACAAACTTCTAATGAAAAACTATATGTCAGGCACTGGCCTTGGTGCTGGGAAAACAAAGATGAAAACGACAAAGACCCAGCCATCAAGATGCTCCAATACTAGTGGAAGGGGCAGAGAGCGACCACTAAACGTGATGGAGTGAGGGGTGTAGGTCTGGGTGGAGGGGGAAGGGCACCCAGGCTCCTTCCATCCCGCGGCTCAGCCAACTGCGTAGGAGAGATGGGAAGAACCAGAAGTGCACAACTAGGGATCTAGCAGGTAGTCATAGAAAGATTCATGTGAGAGAGGAGAGACAAATGGTACAGAAAGAAAAAAACCCTAAAGTCAGTCATGAAGAGCAATAAGTATGGGCCTGGAAAATGGACAAGTGGAAAGAGACGAGAAGGGCCTTCCTGACAAAAACCACAATGTGAAAAGACCCACGCCAAGAGAAGGAATGGTGCTTCATGGCATTTGCAAGTAGAACCTCTTCTACAGACCTGGGCTTAACCAGCTCGTCGGTTTAGCTGGTGCTCTCCATTTCCTGTAAAATATGCTGGCTGACGTTGACAGCACCCAGATGCCCACAGTTGGTGGCATCTGCAGGGTGCCCACTCGCTCTGCACCCCCAGTGAGTTGTGTAATACCACGCATCAGTTTGGTCTACATCTACACTTGTCCATTCTGGTTGTCCTTGCTATTATAATTAAATTATTTAATTCAACCGTAGGTAAAGTTACGGACTTCCAATGTAAAAAAGAAGAGAGTTTTTGTTTCTATGAAAACTAAGTAAATGCTTTGGGAAAACTCGATAAACCTGGGGAAGAAACATCTGTAAAAGATATAAGAAGAGAAGCTTCTGATCAAGATGGCAATGTAGGCAAACACGGCTCACCCCTTTGCACAACCACTTCGAAAGTACAACTAAAATATAGAACAACCATCACTGAGAAACATCAGAAATTGAGTTGAATGGAAGTCTGACAACTACAATTTGAAGAAACCACATCCATCCAAATTGGTAGAAGGGGCACGGACACAAAACAGGCTGGCCCCATGCCCATGTAGATAAAATTTTGGGAGGGATATCTCAGAAGCAAGGAGTCCCAAACCCACACTAGCCCCCCAGCCCGGGATTCCAAGGTCAGGAAGATAAGTCTCCACAATTTCTGGCTGCAAAACCCAGCAAAGATTGACTTAGTAGAAGAGGCTTCTGAAGCCCCAGGCAGTTCCTCTTGAAGAATTCACACACAGACTCACTTCCTCTGAGCTCCAGAACCAGGGTGGCAGCTTGAAGGGCACCAGTGGTGTACACGGAGAGACTGAAGTGTCTGTCATCGGGGCAAGCAGACGCCATTGTCCGTTTACCGAGCCTCCCCCGACAGAGCCGGTAGGCTGGCACCATACTTGAGATTCCATCAACCTGACTAACACTGTGCGACCCACCGTGGAGATCCACAGAGGCTCTACCCAACCCAACTTCCAGCGCACCCAAGCTGCTTTTCCATAAGAATGGCTGGTCTTGGCTCCTGAATCCTATCAAATAAGCAATACCTGGGTTCAGTGAGCAGCCAGATTGAATCACAGCTTGGCTTCACCTGGGACTCTCTAAGCCCAACACAAGTAGCAGCCATCTCTGATTGCTTTACAGCTCAGGCAGGGTGCCCCAGGTAAAACACAGGTGGGGGTTGATCTTGGCCTGCACCACCTGGGAAACCCCAGAGCCCGTGCACCCAGGGGACAGCTATAGACCACATCGGAGCACCACCACCCTGCCCATGCACAGCTGATATTCCATGAAGGCCGGAGGTTGGTGGTCAGTGGTTACAGCCAGTCCTGGCCTGGGTAAATACCTCCCATTCATCTGCCAACAGCAAACAAGTCTCAACTACGAGAGGAGGGTGTACTCAGACCACACAAAGATCGTACCTTGAGTACTAAGCTTGGGTGATAGGGGAGGCTGTGCCACTGGATGCTACAGGACATCCACTACATTAGATTACACTATGAAGACATGCAGTCAATGCAGCTCTACCTAATACATGGAAACAAACACAGAGAGGCTGCCAAAATGAGGAGACAAAGAAGTATGGCCCAAATGAAAGAACAGATAAAAACTCCAGAAAAAGGGCTAAATGAAATGGAGGTAAGCAAAATGCAGAGTTCAAAACACTGGTTATAAGGATGCTCAAGGAACTTAGTGAGGACTTCAGCAGCATAAAAAAAGATCTAAAAACAAAGGATACACTGATTAAAATAAAGAACAATTTACAGGGAAACAAAGGTAGAGTGGATACAGATGAGAATCAAGTCAATGATTTGGAACATGAGGAAGCAAAAAACAACCACACAGAAGAACCAGAAGAAAAAAAGACTCAAAAACAAACAAGGATCGTGTAAGCAGCCTCTGAGACAACTTCAAGCATTTCAACATTCACATCATAGGGGTGCCAGAAGAAGAGAAAGAGCAAGAAATTGGAAATCTATCTGTGAAAATAATGAAGAAAGAAAACTTCCCTAATTTGAAGGAGGAAATAGACATGCAAGTCTAGGAAGCACAGAGAGTCCCAAACAAGATGGATGCATAGAGGCTCACTCCAAGACACATAATTAGAATGCCAAAGGTTAAAGACAAATAGAGAATCTTAAAAGCAACAAAAGAACTTAGTTACCTAACAGGGGAGCTTCCATATGACTGTCACCTGATTTCTCAAAAGAAATATTGCAGGTTAGAAGGGACTGGCAAGAAATCTTCAAAGTCAGGGACCTACAGTCAAGATTGCTTTACCCAGCAAAGCCATCATTTAGAATCAAAGGACACATAAAGAGCTTCTCAGACAAGAAAAACTAAAGGAGTTCATCATCATCAAACCATTACTATATGAAACGTTAAGGGGGCTTATTTAAGAAAAAGAAAATCAAAACTGTGAACAATAAAATGGAAAAAATACACATCTATCAATAATTTAATCTAAAAAATAGACTAAACAAATAAGAACAGAGACAGAATCAAGGATATGAGTGTTTTGATGGTTGCCAGATGGGAGGGAGGTGAATGAGGGAATGGGTGAGAGATGAGAGGATTCAGAAGTACAAATAGGTAGCTACAGAATAACCCTGGGGATGTACATAGGATATGGAGTGGCCAAGGAACCTATATCCATGACCCATGGGCATGAATGATGCTGTGGGGGGATTGCCTGAGGGAGTGAGGCATGCTGGGTGGAGGAGGACAAAGGGGGAAAAATTGGGACCATTGTAATAGCATAATGAATGAAACATAATTTAAAAAATAAATGAGCAGTGCATAAAAGTGCATTGCTCGTCCTTAAAGAGCTTTTTAAGTTGTTAAGCTATTACAGTTGTTTGGCATAGAGTATGATCATAAAAAATAGCTAACATTTCTTGAGCCCTGATTAGGTGTCAAAGTAAATGCTAAAATCTACAATACTGCATTTAATCTCACAATAATTTTCTGAGGAAGGTGTTATCATAACCCCCATTTCACAGATCAGAAAGCTGAGGCTTAAAGAAGTTAATAACCCATGTTGGTCTGCCTCCACACCCAGGCTTTCAGCCTCAGGTAATACTGCTCCTGCTCTGACTCCTCCCAACATCTGCCTGTGGATGCCTCTCTCAATTCATATTGTGACCACTCTTGTCCTTTTTTCTTGTTTCTCCAAACTAACTCCATATTGGAGTGTCCTGGTGGGTTATAATTAGGCCCTGCAGCCTGCCAACTGGGCCAGAGTGGCTTGTCATCATTCTCCCACTCACCTCCAGCATCCAGGGCTCCACCATCTGCCACCCAGCAAGGGAGCCTGAGATCACTCGCTCGCTTGAGGGAGTGAGCCTATGGGGGTCAGCCCCTGAGAAGACTCAGGCAGCATCATCAGCCCTGCCAACCGTGGCCTCTCAGCATCCACCTGCCAGCATCGGGGAGCCTCATTTACCTCAAAACAGGCAGTGATTTTGCTCTTATTTTCAAAGAGGACAGTCTGGGAGAAAAAGCACGCCCTGTGGAATCTGAAGAATTCAGTTTAAATCCTGGCTCTGCCACCACTTGCTGAGGTAGACTGAGGGAATTAATGGCCCTAATTTGTATCCCCCTCCATCTGTGCCTAGAGTCTGTGACCTTCACTCAGTAAGGGCAAACTTGCCAGTCCTGAGGGTGTGGAGAGCCCATTCTCCACTCAGGCTGAGTCATGTCAGCAAAGGCCTGGCAGACATGTCCCATCGGTCAGAACAATCATGCCAGGGAGACTCGGAGCAGTGAAAACATGACCTCTGTTCTCCCAGGGACCCAAACCTGCCTCTGGCTGGACAGGGTTTAAGACTAGAGAGGTAGGAATCATGAGAGAACATCAGAGGTTACTGGAGCTGGAAGGGACCTTGATCATGAAATCCAACTTCGCTGTTCTGAAGATAGGAGAGCTCTCACTTCCTGTTACCAGCCTGCTAAACCCTTGGGCAGTATTTACATCTCAGCTTATCCATTGTCACCCTCCTTCCTGACTCTCTCCAAGTTAGGACAGAATGTCCTGATGCGCATGCCCATGGTTCCTGCATTCTCTCAGCACTGACTTGCTTTTTGTCTACGGACCAACCACTCAGTGAGACTTGGGGCTAGTCCTGCTCACTCACAGGCTGTAGCCCTAGCACTTAGGATAGCACCAACGAATATTTGTTGAATGACAGCACCAAAAATAATTGTTGAACAAGGAATAACCTGTTAAATTCACCCAAAGGAGTAAGGTCACATCCTCTGTCTTCCAACCAACCTTGGGACTCCTGATACCCTCCTTCACATAGCTGAAGTCCTCACAGAACCTCTGTCCATCCAGGGATCCCATGCCAGCCTTCCCTGAGTAACAGCCCCTTCCCTAGGTCTTGGTCCCTACCCTCTCCACTCCCAGGATGCCCTCCGTCTGTATCTCAACAGTCTCATAGAATAACCCATAACAACAGAAACGTGCCCTCCAGGAGTGTTTCCATTAAAAGGAAAAGTTGCAAAGATATAATATTTTCATCATTCTCTGTGTTCCGTTCCTCAGTCTACTTGATTTTGTGACCCTTCCAGTTTTGAAGTTATTTGGTATAATACCCCTCAGTTCAGATTTTCTAAATGTTTCCTCGTGTACTGTTTTTTTTTTGGGTGGGGTGAGCAGGGGAGGTCAGGAATATCACAGGAGTGACGTTTGTGCTTCTCAGTGGGTCATTTCAGGAGACACTCAATATTGGCTATTATGTAACTTTAAAAAAAAATGCTGCTAGAAGTATTTTTTATTGTATTTATTTTTAGAGAGAGGGAAAGGGAGAAAGAGAGGGAGAGAAACATAGATGTTTCTGTCGCCCCTTGTACACCCCACCCTGGTCATCTGGCCCAAAACCCAGGAATGTGCCCTGACTGGGAGTAGAACCAGCAACCTTTCACTTCACAGGCCGGCACTCAATCCAGTGAGCCACTCCAGCCAGGGTGCGATTATGTAACTTTGTATAGCTGTCATGGCGCCCATGATTCCTCCAGGGCAGGATGACAGGCTTCACCCCGAGGAGCAGCTCCAGTACAGTACTGTCACTGCCCAGAGCAGAGCAAGAGCGGGACGTGGGCTCTGTCAATAGCCCGTGGGCAAAGGGGCTGTGATTGGCCCGTCCTGTCTGCCTTGAGCACAAGTCACCAGAAAAGTGGCACAAGATCCTGAAGGCGCTTTTCCTACTTGAGTGCCTTCAGTCTTGATAGGGCACGGGAGGGGCAGGCAGGTCAGGAATTTGTTTCTACCCTTCACACACTCGACCTGGGGAAACCAAAGGCAGAGGAGACCCGTACTGGGCTGACCATAGGCAGGTAGAAAGCAGTGGCAGATTTACACACTTAACAAAGAGGGCGCCTTTGCATGGGGGATGTTTTTGAATTTCACTTCACATTCACCAAAAAATTTTTTTCAAGGGGTAAATTTCGTCAGCAGAATAAATGACCTTCTATATCCCTGCTAAGAACAGGCTTTTAAGGAAATGTGTGCTTTTAATGAAAAGGAGAGCATGTGGGCAAGTTGCTGAGACACAAGACCTTATCTGTGGCCACAGGAGTTCATGCCAGTAACTTCTGTGATAAATGGGTTTCCTTGGAAACAGCCCCTGGGCAGTGTTAAGTATTAATGCTAGGCAAGAATAAAGTCTTCTTAGCAGACGGGGATGAGGGCCGTAAAAAAAAATGCTAATTGAGCAAATTGAACAACTATAAAAGGTAAGTATACCGGTAAAAAGAAAACGATACTCAAATACCATAACATCTTCTCAATCTGTGCTCTGTTCTGTTTTATTTTACTTTTTATTGGATGAAATTAGTACATGTTCTAGGGGAAGAAATCCAAACAGGGAAGAAGGGAAAAGTAGAGCTGTCCTTTCCGCCTCCCTGCCCTCCTCAGAATTAGCCACTACTAATCGCTTCCTAGGTGCTCTTTGAGATATTTCTATGTAGCGAGCACATGGATGTGTATGTCTTTATTTTATACAAGTGAAAATTGTGTATCCCACTCAGAGACTTGCTATTTTTTTCTCTCACAAGGTGTCTCAGAGCTTTCCATGTCAGAACACAGAGGTCTGCTTCATTTTCCTGACTCCTGCACTCCGGCCTGGGTGACGGTCCAAGAAAATGTACTGAACCCATTCTCCAGGATCGGCCTGTAGCGTTTTCACTGTCCGGCTGTGCGAACAGTGTTGCAATGGACAACCCAGTTATATCTTTGCAGACTCACGTACATCTAGCTTTAGGGTCAATTTCTAAAAATAGAATAGTTAAGTCCAATTTCATATGCATGTTTTTACTATTATTATTGCCAAAACTACCTGCTAAGTATATCACACCAGTTTATTCATCCAGCCACAACACAGAAGGTCGCCTGTTTCCAGCTCCCACTCCCGCCCCTCAGCAACACTGGGTATCGTGGGGCCTCCAGGCCTATTCACTCCAACAGGAAAAAATTATGTCTCACTATTTGCATTTTACATTTATTTTATTTTGAATGACATTATGCATTTTTCCATATTTTTGCACATATGTTTCTCTCTCTATGGCTTGCTTGTGGCCTTGTGCTCACTTTTCTATTGAGTTTTTCTGTTCCTACTGATACTCAGGCACCCTTTGCTTGCTAAAAAATGAGCCCTTTATGCTCCCAAATATTTGTTTGCCTTTTTTTTCTTTGAACAAAGATGTCAGTTCTGCCAGCTGCATGGGGTTGCTCTAAGCCTCAGTTGAGATGATTAAATGAAAATGTTTTTACCCATGCAAAGTGCTAACTGATATACAGTGTCTTTTTTTACTTTGTTCTTATTTTCAAAACTGGAACGCCTAGGAAGGAAAAGCCCAGACCTTGGAATCTGGAGAATTCAGTGTAAATCCTGGCTCAGCCCTGACTTGCTGAGGTAGAATGAGAGGACTAATAGCCCTAATTTGCATCCCCCTCTACCTGGGCCTAGAGTAGGCGACCTTCAGGCCCCTCCCACTCTGACCCCAATGCAGCAGTGGGACTTCTTTCGCCAATGCAGCAGTAGCAAACTGGAAGCGGAGACTTGAAGAAGGGCTTCCACATTTTTGTTTCTTTATGGAGACTCTGCCGTCACTGAGAGAACATGCCAGGTCACCCTGGGAAAGGAAAACCATGTGGGACAGAGCTGAGTTCTCTCAGCCAAGTCTCCAGACAGGTGCGAGCGGCCAGCCAGGACCTGTGGCATTCAGCTAGCTCTGACCAGTAACAGGCCACTGACCGCAGGCAGGCGGGGCTAGGGTGAGATTTTGTTATGCAGCAGTTGCTGATATACTACTTATATAACTAACTCCGCTGCATCTCAGTTTTCAGATTTATAAGTCGAGGATAATATCAGCTTTATAGAACTACTGGGGGAAATAGAAATCATGACCCTAATGTTGACAGCCCAGTTCTTACTATCGGGGGAGAAGCTCAACTACGGGTAGTGCTTGGGGGAGAGCTGCAAGGGGCTTCAGCAACTGTGCGTGCAGCTCCGTCGTGACAGGGAACATTTGTGGTTAAGATGTCCTGCGACAGTTTTCAGGTCTACCAAAGTTGCTTTAAAGTACATACTTACTGAGCAAGAGGCTCAGCCTCTCTGGGTTCCTCCACAGTCTCCTCCTTCACCCCACTGCTTTCCTGTCTGGCACCGTCTCTCAGCTCTTGGACTTATTCTGGGTTTGGGAAATTTTGTTCAGAGGATCTCTTTGCTCGGAGACCTGAGTCCTCCCCAGCCCCCCAACCCTCCACCTCAGTGTATCCCTCAAACTTACAGCAGAGTAGTATCTCTGAAATGCAAGCTTACTTCTTGCAGTTGACCACTTGGCCCTCGGTGGGTTGCCCTGGCCTTGAGGAAGAAATCCTCTCTGCAATGCAAGGAACCCCTCTGGTCTCTTCCCTCACGCCAGGGCTGGCCTGCCTGCTGTCACAGGGCTCCCAGGACGTGCCTGCTCCGGGTCTCTGGGCTTTCAGACAAGCTGTTTTGTCTGCTCTGCTGCACCCTCGCCATCACCAACTCCCCACCTTAACCTAGCCAATTTCAACCCTTAGGACAGCTTTTGTAACCCAGAGTTTCTCAAGATCGGAGCTATTGATTGATGTTTTCGGCCAGGCAAGGCCTTGCTGTGTGTGCTTTCCTGTGCCTTACAGGACGTTTGGAAGCAGCCTTCTCTGCCCTGTACCCACGAGACCCCAGTAGTGCCCCCTCCCACCTCAGGACAGCTAAAACTTCTCCAGACATTACCAAACGTATCTCGGGGACAAAACGGTCCCCAGTTAAAAACTAATGTCCAACAACAGTGTGGTCATTGCTGGGGGGAGAGGGGTATAAGGTGACTAAATGGTAATGAAAAATATATAATAAAGATTATATATTTTAAACTAAAAATATATCATTGTGACAATGAACTACCCACTTAAAGAAAATAAAAAAGAACCAGAATGGGGGGTATGGGTCAAACAATGTCCAAATCCACCTCTGAGTCCTGCTCCCAAAAGCAGACTGAATGTCGTCCGCCCTCCTGGACCCAACAGGTAAACCTAATAGATAAATGTCTCCTACCAGCCTGCCTAGTGCAACAAACTGTGGAACACCTGAGAACACATCCGTGCCCTAAATCCCGATGTCCCTGGGTCTCTGCCCTGTCTCTGCAACAGGGAAAGTGCTCCCTGCACATTTGTTAAAGACATACACAAAGAGCAGTATAGAAGTAAGACACGGTGGCTGTCATACCTGGTTGCACACGCCAGTCACCTGGGGACATTGTGAACGCACAAATTCCATGATATATGTCCAGACTCCCAAAGCAGCACCTCGGGGAGTAAGGACCCGAGGCTGTGTGCTGTCTAAACTCCGAGGGGACCCTAACATGGCTGGTCTACAGGGGGAACTGATCTAGCAGACAAATGGTAGTGAGCAATCTTTATAGTCTCAGCAGACCACCTGGCAATGCCCACCTCCATGACTGAAAACAGGAAAAACATTCCTCCAGAAAAACCCTTCTGTCTCCAAAGGTAAATGGTTGTTTTATAAGGTGAGTGAGGAAGTCCCCAGAAAGCTTCCAGAAAAGGCTCCAAGGGCCTCTCTGAGAAGTCAGAGGGCCCCTCCAGCCCAA
>PVKM010043420.1:0-12522 GCA_004027735.1 Carollia perspicillata | reverse complement strand
AGTCATGGTCAGAGGACTTGCCTGCCTCAGTGCATGGTTTTGGGTTTTTTGGGTTTTTTAATTGAATTTATTGAGCTGACACTGTGTTAATAAAATTATACGGCTTCGAGTGTGTGGTTTTTGAATATATCACCCGTATACTGTACTGTGTGTTCACTACCCTTAAGTCTCTTCCCATCTCCATTTGTCCGCCTTCACCGTCTTCTGCCTCCCCCCGCCCAGTGCACGTTGTTCTAATAGCAGAGGAACCCGAGCGGCATCTCCGACGCAGGCGCCTGTACCCTGCACTTTACATGGGGAGAGAGTTGGCGTTTGTCGTGGAGGCGGCGTTGAACGTAGCCACACTCGTGCCACCGCTGCCTCGTGCAGAGACACGGGGCAGTGCGCTAGTGTGTCCTGTGTGTGCTGGAGGAGGGAGGGCCGGGGAAGAGGCTGAGGGAAGCACAGACAGAGCCAGCTGACCTGGGTCTCCTCTTGCAGAGACAGAAATAAGAAGCTGCATCAAGCAAGAACCCGCTGAGAAGAAAGAGCGTGTTGTAGAAAGTGAGAGGGAGAGGCCCAAGAGTCGACCTAAGAAGACCACCAGCGCTGTGAGTGCACGTCCCCCAACCCTCTGACCCCCAGTTCACACGGGTGTGCCCACCTGAGGCCTGGCGGCCAGCAGGGCGGTGGCCGTGTCAAGGCCGCCTCTCGTGTCGGTTTGTGGGGGAGGAAGCTCCCAAAGGCACGAGGAGAGTAGTTGCGTCTGGGGGCCGCTGTGTGGGGCCAGTCGAGCACCAGATGGTGCTGATTCGTGGGCTTGCTCACGTATCGCCGGCCCGCCTCCAGACGAGCTGAAGGCTGGAACCCAGCTCCAGGTGATGTTTTCCAGCTCTGGACAGCAGGTGTGGACAATCTGTCGGGGGGAGGGGGCGGAGCCTCCCTGTGCACAGGGCCCTGGAGGGGGCTGGTCATCTGAAGTAGGTGGGGGGCCTGGATCTCATCTCCATTCAGTTCATGCCTAGAATTGCAGACTCCGGTGGGTGCTCACCACCCTGTGTTCTATGCCCACATCGTGGCTGCAGGTGGACCTGTACGTCTGCCTCTTGTGTGGCAGTGGCAGCGATGAGGACCGGCTCCTCTTGTGCGATGGGTGTGATGACAGCTACCACACCTTCTGCTTGGTCCCACCACTCCACGATGTTCCCAAGGGAGACTGGAGGTGTCCCAAGTGTTTGGCTCAGGTGAGACTCAGCAGCTGGGGCAGCATCAGGACATGGGTTTGCACTTGGCCGCTGACAGTCATGAGGTCCTTAGAGACTCGGGGCTGTCCCTGCCCGGAAAGGAGGTCTTGGAAGTGAGTTTTGCAGCTGCACAGCGAGCGAAGAGACAGAAAAACCCTCATAACTGCACTTAAATTTTTTTTCTTTGAGGGAAAGAGCACTGTACTCTCTTTGCAGAAATTCTTAAATCCCAAATGACTTTAAAAATGAAAGTGCGGTTTTGTAATTCATACCCTGCATAGCCACTGCTTATATTTTGATGTGTGTTCATCCAGACTTTTTTCTATTTTAAGTGAGTGGAATTGCACTACACGAGCAATTTTAGTCGCCTGTTTTTCCGTACGTGTATAAACAAAAACCTCTTTTTCCTCTCACAGGAGTGCAGTAAGCCACAAGAAGCATTTGGCTTTGAACAAGCAGCCCGGGACTACACCCTCCGTACCTTTGGGGAGATGGCAGATGCGTTCAAGTCTGATTACTTCAACATGCCAGTCCACGTATGTGCACAGATACTGCTTTGATGGAGGATTTTAGTAACTTTGGGGGAAAGGTGGGTCTGGAGAGAGATTCAAGGTGGCCCCTCTCTCCGACAGTCGGTGTCATGCACAGCGAAACCTTGGTTTGTTCAGGGGCATTACAGTTCCGCAGTACTTCACAGTGCATTCTGGTTTTCCATTTGATTTCTCTGGAGACAGGCTTTTCCACAGGAGTCGTGCGGCAGCTGTAACGACACAATATGCGAAGTCTCTAGGAACCCTCCCAGCTCAGCAAATACAATCTAAAGAAACTTCCCAGAGTTCGCTGAACGGCTCCATGGGCCACTCAGTGTGCTGTGCGTGGGGAACACATCTGCGCACTGTCGGTCATCATGAGGCACTGCATTCCGTTTGCCCGTGGGGAAGCACTGCGTGTTTCACTGGTCACTGGGCACGCATCACGGGAGCACGCCAGTGTTCAAGTGCTTCTCTGCCGTAATTCGGGATACGCCAGCAGGGCTTTTCTGGCCGCTGACGAAGTGCTGCAGCAGACACTTCTGCGTGTCGATCTTTTCAGTTGCATTCCGTTCTTGGGATGGTTACTGAGGTCGGGTGAGAGCGATTGACCGTTTCCCCCCACTGTCATTGTCGTGTGCTTTGTGGGCCCCAGCGGTGTCTGGAGCCTGACACCACTAGCGTTAGCTGTGCAGTTGCTTCAGGTGTTTATTTGATGGGACCATAAGTCCAAATCATGCTCCACTTGACTTCTCCGTTCTTCGACCCCTGGGCCCGTGTTGTTCCCCACGCGCCTGCTCAGCCAGTGCTGGCGACTGGTCTGCGGCTTTTCCATCTGCGCCTGCCTTTTTGTTTTACTTAAGATACAAGGACTTTGCGGGATGGACACAAGTCAGATGGACCACAGACCCCAGGCACTCGGTCTGGGCGCTCTGTGCGTGGGTGCGTGCTCTTGTTCGCAGTCTGCACCGCCCGTTCTGTGGTTGCCCACGTCATCCTCAGCCAGGGCTAGTGGAAGGGCTCGTGGGGGCCTCGGGCTATGTGCTGGGACACTGCGAAGGCCCGAGCGCCACGCAGACCGGAGACCGTGAGAGTTCTGTCTCTGAGCAGAGCTGCACCTGCAGGTCCCGAGTGTCGGTGTGCTGCGCTCCCCGACCCCTTTGCAGCAGTGGCCAGGTCTGTGATAGAGAAGAGGGGTGCCTTGTGGCTACTCCCAGTCATTATTAAATGCCTGCTGGGAAGCAGTGGGAACTGCCCGGGGTCTCCGTGGAGCGCAGCACAGGGACTGCTCCCCAGGGCACTGTCCCGCGGTCCTGTCATTCAGCTCATCCAGTAAGATGGGACACTGAGAGTTGGCGTCTGAGAAGGTGCATTACGGTTTTACTTCCAGATGGTTCCCACAGAGCTGGTTGAGAAAGAATTTTGGCGGCTGGTGAGCACCATCGAGGAGGATGTCACGGTCGAGTACGGAGCCGATATCGCCTCGAAGGAGTTTGGCAGCGGCTTCCCTGTCCGTGACGGGAAGGTCAAACTGTCCCCCGAGGAAGAGGTGGGCACACCTGGGAGGCCCCTGCACTCTGAGGGGACTGGGTGGCGGAGTGTGTCCTGGGTCTGCTGGGTGTGATGCGGCCTCAGCTGCAGCCTTACTGCAGAAACCAGATGCAGCTCAGAGCCTGAGTTACTAATTAAATTTCCATGTGGCTGTTTTGAAGTGATTTTGATTACTTTCAGGAAATCCTTAGTCACCAGATTTTTGATGATTTCAAGAAGAGCACCAAGAGCCCACAGGAGAATCCTGGTCCCGGCGGTGCCACTGCGCTGTGGCGACGTGGGAAGGGCGCTGCCCTCCCTTGGCCGTCAGAGCCTGTTACTTTGGTCTCTCCCTTTGAAGGAGGTCGTAGGGATCGAGACCAGACCTACTTACCGTCTTTACTTTATATTTTAAGAGATGTTAAGTATTTATTTCAGAGAGAGGGGAAGGGAGGAAGAGAGGGAGAGAAATACCAAGCGAGAGGAACACCCACTGGTTGCCTCTCCCAGGCCCCCAACCGGGGACCTGCAACCCAGGCATGTGCCCTGACCAGGACGTGAACCCGTGACCTTTTGGTTCACAGGCTGGTGCTCAATCCTCGGAGCTACACCAGCCAGCATCAGACCTTGCTTGTCTTTGAACTTTAAGATTTGAGTTTGTTATTTCCCATAATGACCTCCACAGTAGCCAACTCCCAGGAGGGTTTCTGTTTAGTAAGAAGTCAGAGGGGTTTTTTGGTGAACTTCTGGAAGTCTAACGTGAACAGAGGAGTACATAATCGTGCGTGCGCAGTTTGATGGAGCCTCACAGCCTGAACGCACCCGTGTAACCAGGCTGGAAGAAACAGGCGTGACCACATTCCCGCAGAAGCCCCTCTGCTGTCCCCTTCCTCACTACTGTCCCTGCCTCAGGACACGCCCCTGACAGCACTGTCCTGACTGCGCAGCTCCCTGGACTTCACATAAACCCACCTGTGTTGTCTTAGTCTCCTGCAGCCAGGTAGAAAAGGGGCACTTGCAGAGTGCAGGCTGCGTGAGTCCGTGTGCGTGAAGCTCAAAACGGCAAAGGCGGTCATGGCTTCTCCCGCCTGCTGCCCCGGCATTTTTAGTTTGGAGGAGACTCTTTTCACACATCGTTTTGAAATAGTCAATTCCGAAATGTTAGCACGATGTAGCTAAGCCTTGTCACTTTTTTATTTTTGTGTTTTTAGGAATACCTTGACAGTGGCTGGAATTTGAACAACATGCCGGTGATGGAGCAGTCGGTTCTTGCTCACATCACCGCTGATATATGCGGCATGAAGCTCCCCTGGCTGTACGTGGGCATGTGCTTCTCTTCGTTCTGCTGGCATATCGAAGACCACTGGAGCTACTCGATCAACTACCTGCACTGGTAGGGGCCCCGGGGACCGGGAGCAGGGTGCGGGCTGGCTGGGGCAGCTCCCACCCTGGCCGTGTCTCGGCCCAGACACGTGTCTGAACTGTGCACATGCCCGCGTGGCTCTGCGTGGTGGTGATTTTGGGAATGTGTGTGATCGAAAGAAACTATTGAAAGTCCATGCTTAGGTGTTTTTTGGACACTGGTTGATTTTTATAATGTGTTTCCAGGGGTGAGCCGAAAACCTGGTACGGCGTTCCCGGGTATGCTGCCGAGCAGCTGGAAAACGTGATGAAGAGACTTGCCCCAGAGCTCTTTGTGTCCCAGCCAGACCTGCTGCACCAGCTCGTGACCATCATGAACCCCAACACCCTGATGACGCACGACGTGCCTGTACGTGCTCAGCCACCACCCCACCCCCCCGCCCACCTCCCAGGGCTCCCTTGTCATAAAGTGCATTTGGCTGTGTTTTCCACCGTGTGACTTGGCAGTAGAAGCAGCTGTTTGGTGTGACTTGATACCACGTTGCATTGGGGATTCTCAGACACTACAAAAACTAATTCGTCGTCACCCATATCTAGATTGCTAAGCAACCTTACTTTACAAGTCACAAGTGTGACAGTTTCTTTTCGTGTCCAGTCCCATTGTTTCTTATCTACTGAGAGAGGTTACACGACTGTCCCCACTGCATACTCTGCACCATGGTTTTTGTTTATAATTCATTCCTTCACTGCAGCAAAACAGAAACCTAAAACATACATGTCATTTGTCAGTACAAATACTGTGAGAAAGGCCGGGTTCTCTTATGATTAGACCTAAACTCTGTCGTCGGAATCTTTTACGCTCTGTCCATACTTAAAAGAAATAATTTATTCAGCCTACTCGATCTTAATTTTGAATGATGAACTGAAATGACACGTTTGGTAGGTCTTGATTGTATTACACCTTCACCCCTGATTAAGCATATTTTAAAAGAAAATTTATTCTAGGGCCTTAAGCTTGAAATTGGGGTTCCTACTCTAGACAGGTGCAGTTGGTGGTGTCTCCCCTGAGCCTTCTGTGAAGTGACGCCTACTTGAGCAGTGGCTTCCTCGTGGAGAGGAGACCACAGATTGCGGGCAGCGGGGGTGAGGCGTAGGAAGCGGCCAAGCCTGTCTCAGCTGAATCATGTAAATGAGGCATTTCCAGTGCAGGTGTGAATTCTTGATCTTGGTGTGTCCTGAATTTTAGGCTTTGGGGTCCATAGGCCAGTAATTGGGGTCAGGTAGAAAGGACTTTATTTGGGGGATCATAAAATAGCTTAGGAAAGAGCAACCAGTCTCTACCAAAATACCACCGACTCCTCATGGTTGGTGTTGCCCCCGCATGCCGATTGCCCTTTCTGATTTGTTGTGAGTGTCTGGCCCTGGCCCTGGCCACGTGGGGTTTGACTTTGGGCTTTTAGATCAGATGAACGAACTGCCTTTGGGAGCTCCCACTGGAGGAGGAGAGACAGACGACAAAAGGGTGATGTGACGTGACAGTGGGTCGAGTGGGAGGCTGCTGACGTGTTAACTCCGGAGGACCAGGGCTCCAAAACCATGTTTGAACTAGGACGTGGAGCTCCGATGAGGAAGGAGTGTGTCCGGGGCAGACTCGTATGAGCAGTATGTAAGCAGAGTTGGGGGAGCAGGAAGGGTCCCTGTAGAAGGAAGGAGCCATGCTCGTGTGCTGGGTAGTTTGTGGTCTTCACCTTTGGCTAGTGTCAGGACCTGAGGGGTATTTGCAACACAGGCCGAGCCCCATTTACCGCTGGAGTTTCCTGTGATGTTGGTGTGGGGTGGAGCCCACGGATTTATGTTTCCGAGGAGATCCCCTGCGTGACGCTGCTGTGGGTCATGTCGGAGAACCACTGATGCAGATACAGAGTTGACAGCTCGTCCAGCTGATGTTGTCCTTACATAGTAATAGCTTTTGCCCGAGGGTTCATGTGCCTAGAGCAGCACAGGTAACTGAGCGAGGGTGCTGGGAGCTTATGTCTGAGCCCAGGTCACGGGCTACATTATTTTTGGTTAAATAATGTAGAATATATATTTTTTGCTTAAAATATATTATTTTTATAAATAAATATGTATTATTTATATTTTTATAAATAATAAAATATATTGTTTTGGGTTAAATAATGTAGAATATATATTTTTTAAGGTTTTAAAGAGGGGCAGGGAGGGAGAAAAAGAGGGAGAGAAACATCAATGTGTGGTTGCCTCTCATGTGCCCCTTATTGGGCACCTGGCCCACAACCTGGACATGTGCCCTGACTGGGAATCGAACCGGTGACCCTTTCATTCGGAGGCTAGCGCTCAATCCACTGAGCCATATCAGCCAGGGCTAATGACAGAATATTCTTCATTGTGGCTACATTTACGGAGACGTGTCCCGACGCTGGATGTCGCCGCTCGTGTAACGTGAGCCACGTCACGTCGTCGTAGGTCCTCACCAGCCCCAGTGGCCGGGCACCACTCCATCTGGGGGTGGACTGGGGCGGTTTCTGCCCTCTTACCTTCAGGCTCACTTTGAACTGGTGGGAAGCTACCCCTTCTGAAGAACCACCTGATTGCCTGTGTCCAGATTGTCTTCTGGGACGATGTCGCTGAGAACCTCCACTGTGTCTCCTTAGGTTTACCGGACTAACCAGTGTGCCGGGGAGTTTGTGATCACCTTCCCGCGCGCCTACCACAGCGGCTTCAACCAGGGCTTCAACTTCGCCGAGGCTGTGAACTTCTGCACCGTGGACTGGGTATGGGCTTGGGGCCTCGTGAGCCTTGCACGCCAATGTGGGGGGCGTGCTCTGCGCCCGTCACACCTGCAGCCGCTGAGCCTGTTGCCACTCAGGGGGCTCGTCTGCAGAGTGTTGACCCCTGTAGAGTTAGGCGCTGTGCCGTGCCGTAGACCCAGGACGGGCTAACTGCGCGTGCCGCTGGGTTCAGCTGGCTGTTTTCTTCTTTTGTAGCAAGACCTGAAGGAAAGTGTCTCCTGTGGCACATTCTGGCTGAGGCTCAGTGTCTCATTGCAAACTGATGACAGTTCCAATCTTAAGACTGTTCCACACAAGCCCCAGTTGTCCCGAACAGCAATTTTTAACAACGTGTTAGGTTTTTTAGTTACTTTGGAAAGTAGGATTTTTTAATATTAGTATTCGTAGTTTTCCTTTACCTAAAAAGAGCTGTCTGGCTGAAGTGTGAGGTGTTAAATCTAACCAGTCATCACTTTGTTTCAGTGTTTCTCTGAATCGCAGCACTGCTTGTCTCTGCAGTTACTCGGTTCGTTTTGGAGCATTGTTGCTCTCGGAAGTAGGTGAACCATGTCCAGTTCTGCACAGTTCTTTCAGGAAATGTGTAAATTCCTATTTCTGGTTAGATTCAGTTTCTTAACATTTTTTAAATAACTTATTTTTCTTTAAGATTTTACTTATTTATTTTTGAGAGAGGAAGAAAGGGAGAAAGAGAGGGAGAGAAACATCAGTGTGTAGTTGCCCCTACTGGGGACCTGGCCCGAAACTCAGGCATGTGCCCTGACTGGGAATCGAACTGGTGACCCTTTGGCTCACAGGCTGCCAGCATTCAGTCCACTGAGTCACACCAGCCAGGGCTCCAGTTAGATTGTTGTTTGGGCGGTAATGCATGGTTAATGCATTGAGGTCTGTTAGCCACTTCTCAGTGAAGGCACCTAATGTGCCAGATCTTGGGGGTGTGGAGACCTAAAAGCCCCAGGGAGTCTGCTCTGAGAGTCGGTACGTAACGCGTGTGCCCAGGTGTGATCTTGGGTCGCTGGACAGGGAAGTGGAGAGTCCAGGAGGCTCTGGAAGTGGGAAGGAGAAGGACGGTCGTGTGCTCTCCCGTCTCTGACCACAGCTGCCGCTGGGCCGACAGTGTGTGGAGCACTACCGCCTGCTCCACCGCTACTGCGTGTTCTCCCACGACGAGATGATCTGCAAGATGGCCTCCAAGGCTGACGTCCTGGATGTCGTCGTGGCCTCGACCGTCCAGAAGGACATGGCCATCATGGTCGAGGACGAGAAGGCTTTGAGAGAGGCCGTGCGTCAGCTGGTAAGGCCCCTGGAACCCCAGGATTCTGGTCTTTATCGGCTATGACTTAGTGAGATTCTTGGGCACTTGGCTACCCTTTTAAGAAGTTGCTCCTTAATCTGATTGCCTTCAAGACAATTTGTTTAATGGCTGTTGATACAGTGAAACACGTCACCGTGTTCTCATCTGCTACCTGTACATGTGTCTCTTTGGTGAAGGGACGGTCAGTTTAAATGTCTTGCCCACCCCCTTTTTTTATTGGATTGAGGTGAGACTTCTGTTTGTCCTGGACAGCAGGTGGGTGTCCGCAGACACTTTCTTCCAGTCGGGGCCTGACTTTGCACTCCTCTCGCAGCGTCTGTCCAGGGGCAGACGCGTTCTGTTTTGGTGACCTCCAGTTCACCAGTTTTCCCTTCCAAGGGTCTGTTTTGTGCGTTGTCCTTAAGAAACCTTTGCCTGACCCAAAGTCCCAGAGATTTTTCTCCTGTGTAGTCCTATAGCGCGTTCCTAATTTTAGGTTTTACACTTAAATCTTTATTTCATCTCAAGTAATTCTTACTGATGGTCCGAGGTGTGGGGCAAGAGCGCTGCCTTTGCACGTGCCTGCAACATGGGAAAGGCCACTTTGGAGTCAGACGAACAGTTAATGCCTAGTTCTATCATCCCGTCAACCACTGTTTTCATGCTGACGTCAGACCTCGTCCAAAAACGGGTCCTCACTAGACAAGCGAAGTCGCCTGACTCCATGTTTGCTGGGTCACTGTCACTTTACATTCCGCACGGTGCTGATCCTACACACCCTGTTGGGGGCGCTGGCGGGCCACAGCAGTCTCCAGAGGCTTCTCACGTACACGGTTCTCTAGGGAGTGGTTGACTCGGAAAGAATGGATTTCGAGCTGCTGCCAGATGACGAGCGTCAGTGCGTAAGATGCAAGACGACGTGCTTCATGTCCGCCGTCTCCTGCGCGTGCTCGCCCGGCCTGCTCGTCTGCCTGCACCACGTGCGGGAGCTGTGCGCCTGTGCGCCTCACAGATACAAACTGCGGTGAGCGGGGGGCGCGGGTGGGTTCCTGGAGAGCACACTGGCTCCTCAGTGAAGCTACGGGGCCGGAATATCGCACGGAAAACACAGGGATTTTCCTCCCAACCCACACCCCCCGTCTGCAGATACAGGTACACCCTGGACGACCTCTGCCCCATGATGAATGCGCTGAGGCTGCGAGCCGAGTCGTACAATGAGTGGGCCTTGAATGTGAACGACGCTCTGGAGGCGAAGGTCAACAAGAAGAAAAGTAGGTGGTACGGGGAGCAGGGCTGGCTGTGATGAGGCTGTCAGTTGTCCGCAGCCCGGCGGCTCTGTCTGGGTGCGTCCCGTGCCGCCAGGCTCGCAGAGCATGCCCCGGCCAGGTGGTGTGGGGGCCGCCAGCGAGGTTCTGGTGCATGGGCAGCGCACGGTATGCTCTTGACCGAGACCGTGTTGTCAGGAAGCAGAGGGACCTGCACGCCTCTGTCTCAGAGAGAGCGTCGTCCCGTTTGTGTGGTGCCTCAGAAAAACTTGGTGTGACGAGACGTCACGACAAGGCAGGAGTCTGAGGTACTGGTCTCTCCGTCACTCGTTCCGTTCGGCCTCCTTTCTCCTCGCTGTCCCAGACAACGGCCTTTGAAAGCCACGGCTTCCCTCCCCGTCTCAGTGTTTTCACGCTCTCCTTTTCGTGGCCTACGAGGTGGCTGCCCTCCTGCTTTTCAGGGACAGGTGCGGCGCCACTGCCTGCGGGCCCACACTGGTGACTGCGGCTGCAGGGCGAAGTGTAGGAGGCGGGTGGGGCACAGAGAGAGTCTGCGGTTACTTTGTTTAGACACGTCAGCTGTTTCTGCGTGAACACTTCAGGTCGAAACACTTCCCTTTAAACAGAAAACTCTGCACACTGATGGCTGCAAATTTAATGATGTAAAGCATTGTGAACACCCACAGATCAGAGCTGATGAAAACAGTCTCTCCTCCACACTGCCTGCCAGGACGGGCCCGCGACAGGTGACCTTTTATCTGTCCCTAGGCCTGGCCAGCTTCAAGGCTCTGATTGAAGAGTCTGAGATGAAGAAGTTCCCAGACAACGACCTTTTACGTCACCTTCGCCTCGTCACTCAGGACGCGGAGAAGTGTGCCTCCGTCGCACAGCAGCTGCTCAACGGCAAAAGGCAGACCAGGTGGGGGCCTGGGCTGAGAGCTGGCCTTCGTGGCAGTGAACTTGGGCCTCTCCTCCTGTCCTGCATCCGTCACCCTGGAGTCCGCGAATGGGGAACGCCTGTGTTCTCACAGGGCTTGCTTGGCCTTTGTCTTTGTAGATACCGATCCGGTGGAGGAAAATCCCCCAACCAGCTCACAGTGAGCGAGCTCCGCCAGTTTGTGACGCAGCTCTACGCTCTCCCGTGTGTCCTCAGTCAGACGCCACTGCTGAAGGTAACTGCGGAGGCCCCGGGCGAGTACTGGGCTGGCCTGCGTTCTGGGGCTCAGTCGGGCTGACGTGAAGGGTGTGCGTGTGTGAAGATAGGGACGGGCCTTCAAAGGAGAGGGAGAGGCAAACATTTTTACGTCAAAAGCGACCCCCAGCTCCGTCTCGCAGGGGTGTGCGGTCTGGTTGTGGTGCCGGTTGCAGCGTCGGGGCCCTCGAGTGGCGCCTCATCACTCACATTGTTGCTGAGACCCAGTGAGTGGGACAGCGTGGCGTTGAGTGCGCTCTGTGGGTTCTACGTGTGCAGGAGGCCAGTTACTGAGGTCACTGTTTTGATGCAACAAGCTATGTGTTTCAGGATCTTTTGAGTCGTGTGGAAGATTTCCAACAGCGTAGCCAGAAGTTGCTCTCCGAGGAGATGCCCAGTGCTGCCGAGCTGCAAGACTTGCTGGACGTCAGCTTCGAATTTGATGTTGAACTTCCACAGCTCGCTGAGGTGCGTGTCCGTCTGGAGCAGGCCCGCTGGCTAGAGGAGGTTCAGCAAGCTTGTCTGGACCCCAGCTCCCTCACTCTAGATGACATGAGGCGGCTCATTGACCTGGGCGTGGGCCTGGCCCCGTACGCAGCTGTGGAGAAGGCAATGGCACGGCTGCAGGAGCTGCTCACGGTGTCAGAGCACTGGGACGACAGAGCCAAGAGCCTCCTCCGAGCCAGGTGAGCGATCTGGCTGCCGCCTCTCCCGGGGAGGGCGGGGTGTTCCGTCCCGGCGCCCAGTGCAGGCGGGGGGCCGGTGCTCCGCAGCTGTGGTGGTGCGGATAGCTGAGCTGTTGGGGCTGGGGGAGTGGGTCGAGGAAGACCGACAGGGAAGTGAGTGGTTCACCTGGGCAGCCTTTTTCTTGCTTTTCTTTGCGATGTCATCTTTGAGAGAAACAGACTTTGCAATTCAACGGAAATGTTCTAACTCGTGTTAATGGGCGAGACCCTGAAGGGTCCTAAAGAGAGTGTGAGCCGGCGGGCTCTGTCCCGGAGGGCGGAAGAGCGCGGCTGCGTGCCCGAGCTGCTGCTCAGGAGCAGCGCCGCGTCTGTGCCGGAGGGACGGCCGCCTCTGACCGGCCTGGCACCCTGGCCTCCGTCTGACGGGCCTGCAGGGTCCAGCTGACACGGCACGAAGCACGGAAAGGCCCCTCAGTCGTGGACGCTCCGTGACCCTGGAATCGTGGTCGCTTGGGAGAGTGCACAAGGGGATCACGCTGTGCTTCTGGCACATTGAGACCCTAGAGAACTTCAGTTTTCTCAGTGACGCTGCAGGTGTCCTCCCGGTGTGTCTAGGCCCGCGCAGGAGAGGTG
>PVKM010043419.1:0-12525 GCA_004027735.1 Carollia perspicillata | reverse complement strand
CACCCCCTGCATTTCATAGCTTTGATTCATTAACTCCAACTGCAGGAATTGCAGGTAACATTCAGAGTTGCATTTTAAGCAGGCAAGGATGACTGCTTTAAAATTGGCCCCTCTAAAAAGGTTAATATTATAAATGCATCTTAAATGTCTAATACATAACCAAATGCCACAAATATGAAAATGTCAGCAGCATTAAAACTCAAAGGGGAAAAAACAAAACTGCTCACCTTTGCCCTCTGCTCTGTTTATAAAGGTCTGTGCGGCTAAGTCAGGCTGCCAACCGGGCCAGAGAAAAGCCTTCAGTTCCCCCTGTGCCCAGGGGGCCATGCCTGTGCCCTGGGGTGGGCCAGAGGAGGAAGGACCAAACTCTGCTGCCAGGGGCCTGTCTCATAATTTGCCAGAATTTTGGGTTTCCTCAGATATGAAACAGAGGTGATGATCTTTTTATTTTTCCTCTACTCACATTACCTAGAAAATTCAGAAAGTTCTTGATTAACAATGAAATCCACCACAAATGTTGGATACTGCTATTTTTTTAAAATCAGTGTTTGGTACATAGCAAGTGCTTAGTAAATGCTCATTGAATGAATGAGTCTTCTCTTTCTGTTCACCTTTTCACTTTCCAAGGTCTATAAGACTTCAAGGTCGGCTCACTTTAGTTAAGGCAGATGCTCCTCCTCCAGGTGCACATGTGTTTTCTGGAAGATGATATCAGAATCTTTTCTAAGTTTTGAAAGAATAAGTGTGTAATAATGGAATTTCAAGTATACTACTAGTCCAGGCAGAGGAGGCCCCTACCTCATCAAATAGCTCTACATAGAGAGTGGGTGTGTGTGTGTGTGTGTGAGCAGGTACCTATGAATGAATATGTGCATGCGTGTAGGCATGGGTATGCCAGGGTCAGGACTAGAGTCATGAGTACACGTGTTTGTTGTGTGTGTGCATATGTGTGCCTGTGTGTCATTAAATGTGCAAGTGTGTATGCATGGGTAAGCCGGGGCCAGGACTAGGGAGAAGCTTGTCATTAAGGAGGCACTCACTCTCAGAGGCTGACTTTGCACTTGCACGACCCCAGGAGTGGGTGCCTCCTTAAATATAGGGGTGGGCAAGAGGAGGTTGACAGTTGAGAATACACAAAACACGGAGTTTATTCTTGGATTCTCATTTATGAATTCTTATATTATTTTCATATAAAAAACTATAAACCTACTTTTTCCTGCCTCTGTACTGTGTCTGATGCCTCCAGCCGCCGCACCCTAGTCCCAGCCTTGTACTATTCATATGTGTGTAGGAAAGGGGCACTGTTTAAAATGACGTTCACAGAGAAGAACCCATATCCTCGTCCTGAAGATTTCTTCAAATTTTGGATTTTGGGGGAATCTTTAAGGTCATCCAACACAGTGGCAATCAAATGGTGAAGTACATCAGAATCACCTCAGAAGAGCTGGTTAGACCTCCAGATTCCCAGGCCCCACCCCCACCCGCGGATTAAGGGTTGGGGACCTGGAGTCTGCATGCTTAATAGGCACCCACACTCTCCACTTTAGGTATCTCTGATGTGAGTGGTCCGGGACCACCTATTGAGAAAGTCTTATAACGAGGGGAATCATGCAGTTTATCATGCAAACCAGGTTACTTTTGAGAATGAAAGGAATTTGTGATAGTTTAAATCAGAGGGTGGCAAACTGCCTGTTTCTGTAAATAAAGTTTTCCTGGAACACAGCCACACCCACTCGTTTGTGTATTATCTGTGGCTGCTTTGAATTACAATGGCAGAGTTGAGTGGTTACAACAGAAACCACATGGCCTGCAAAGCATAACGTATTTACTATCTGGTTCTTTATAGACATAGTGTTCAATGCCTGGTTTGAATTGTTGTTCAGCAAAAACGTACCCCTCCCCTGTCTCTGTCTCTTGTAGACAGAGTCCATGTCATTGATGGTGGGTGTAGCTATGTCTCTTATCTTGGGTCATGGGATGTTAGGGGACATGCCCTGGGCTTGTCCTGTGGGGCTTGCTCTCTTGTTATTCTCTCATTTCATGAGCAGAACATGCCCTGTCCAGTCTGCTGGTCCGTGGAGAATAAAAGACATGTGGGGTAGATCTAGACCCAACTCACTGGGTAGAGCCATGGCCACAGAACCCACACAAGACCAGCCAAACTCAGCCAATCCACAGACTCATGAGCAAGCACAAATGACTATTGGTTAAGGCTATTGAATCTTGGGGCGTCTCATCAAGCAGCGTTATTATGATGATAACTCATTGGTACAGAGACACTACTGATAATTACTCCAGGTTTGCAGACATAATATGGGCATGGTTACCTTCACTATAGTTTAATCACCCCCTTTTTGCTTAGAAGGAAGCTGAGGCTCAGCAGAGTTAGGATTTGACCAAGTCAATTTTGTGCAATGCCCACATATCTGATTGTATTGCATTATTCAGTATCCTGTTTGGATACACAGGATTTGAATTCCTGCCTAGATTTGGACTGCAAACAGATTGGTCCCTGGCTGGCCTCAGTTTCCCTCAACTGATGAACCTTTAGAGAAAGCTGCTCAACCGTCCGGGGGTAAACTGGAGTGGGCGTAGGGCGAGGTGGGGTTAAGTTGGGGATTTGCCCTGGCTTCTGGTGCCTCTTTTCCAGGGTGCTGAGAAAAGGCCTGCCTTTGATTGCCATTTCTTGAAATAAATACCCACATCTACTCCTGAACAAATAAATAGCAAGAAAAATGTGGCCAAAGGGAAACAGCAACAAGAATAATTCCATAGCAGTCACATATTGTGATTCAAACTTAATGTTGCTTAGCAGAAGAAAATGTGTTGTGAATGAACAGCGATCAATTCATGCCACCATCAAGTGGCAGGTGACATTGGCAGAAGATGGCCTTAAATCCAACAATCCCACTCCAAGGGGTTTCCTGTGAGGCAGTTAGCAAAGTAGAAGGGGCCACCTGTGAAGTCCTTACTCTGGTGCTGGCTCTTCAATCTACAAAGTGGCTTTTTGTGGAGAGGCATATGCACGGGCTCACATGCGTGTGTGCGGGGGCACATGTGCGTGTCTGTGCATGCATGAATGTGTTTGTGGGCACCTTTGAGCAAGTCTATGTATGTGCTTGTGTTTTGTAAGAGTGTGGTTCTTATGTGTTTGTTTATGTGCATCCATATGTGTTCACATGTACATATGCGTGTTAGTGTGTATGTTGCCTGCTGTCTGACATTGTTAGGGTCCCTCTGCTTGCCTGCCACCCTATCCCTATAGCTTGGCTGCTCCTGTTCTCCACTGACGGATTAAATCTACATTAGGACTGTACGTGATCATGAACTCTCAACTCGGCCTTCCCACCCAGAAATGTCACAGCTCTGGTTTGGGGGCTTGTAGAACACAGAGGAGATTGTCTGTGAGGCAGCCCTGTCAGATAATTTCTGCTTGCCTGAGGATGGCAGGACTTCTGGGCAAAGCTCAGCAAAGTCTGCCTTGATAGCTTATCCCCATGATGCTATTCCCTCATCTCTCCTTGGGGACCAGGACAGAGCTGGGTGGGCTGGGCAGGGCAGGGTACTGGAGGAAGATTCGTTGGCCCTAAGAGGTTACTCAGAGAGACCAAAAGTTCATATACCCCAGGGTCAAATTGTAGCCAAATAGGTGAGCCAAGGACAGCATTCAGATGCAGCTTCAAGCAGCAGGTCTGAGGAGTAAGAGGGAGGCTGAGGCCAGCCAGGCACCCATCTGTTTGCAAATCAAATCTACACAGGAAAGAGGGCAAGCAGGTAAGACCAAAGGCTGAGAATACCTCAGAGAGGCCAGAGTCTAGATGGGTCCTGTCCAATGACCAGGGCCAGGTGGGCTGTAACATGTTCAGGGTTAGACCAGTCAGACTAGAACGAGCCCCTCATCCAAGAATCTTTCCCTGGAGAGTCCATTAATCCTTCAACTACTCATAGAATCCCTATCGCCTCACCAAACCTCTCCAGTGTATTCTGTGATTCCTAACAGATTCCACTGGCTACTCCAAGAATTTGTCCAACTACCCTGGACATTTAATCTCCTCCAGACATTGATTTTTGCTTGTGTCCAAATCTTCTCTCTCCAGCCAGACTGAAAGCTCCCCTGGCACAAGACGGTGTCTGCTGTGTCTTCAGCTTCCTGCTGGGCTATGTACTTGTGTGTACTCAGCCACCTCCCTGACTGGTGGGATGACGTGGCTGTCAGCCTTTTGTACATGAGGGGCTTCCGGCCTCAGCTGTGCTTCCTTCCTCTGCTTTCTCCAGTCTCAGAACTCTGTGCCCACCTCCACCCACCGCCCACAGACTCAGCATAGCCTGGATCTTAAGCCAACTGAGGCCCCTCCCCTCGTCAGCACCAGCTCTACTACCTACCCCCAGACGTGCACATCCAGATGTGATCAGAGCTCCTCTCTGAGTAAAAGTCATGGACAGATCCCCACGGGGTCCCCTGGAGAGCACTGTGCCTTGGCCTACACTTTCCCCTCTACACCTGGACTGCCCTTTACCTTCTCTGTTTTGGAAATACTCATTATTCAAGACTTGGACTAGCCATTATCTCCTCTGTGAAGCCTTCTCTGATTCTTCCAGGCTGAGTCTTGTGTTCCAGCCTCTGTCTGCCCATGGGAACTTGTTCATGCCTTATGATAGCATTAACACTTTATGGTGTCAAAATCAGTGTAAATGTTCAAGTTCCCCACCAGACAATTAGCAATTCCAGGGCAGGGACCATGTCTCAGTTGTCTCTGTAGCTCCCCATCCCCCATCCCAAACTGTCACATGCAGAGTGGGTTCTCAGTCCAACTTTTAACTCCTCAGTCAGTTGCTAGAGAAGGAGGCAGTTCTCTGAGCGCGTAGCGCAGAGCAGAGTGAGAAGCAGGTGCTCGTAATCAGGTGGCCAGTGTCGGGAATGTCCAGTGTTGGACAACGCAGACTCTTTCAGGAGTAGCACCAGGCACATACTGGCCACCAGCTAAGAGTCACTATTACCCAGCAGGCAGGTGGCACCAGGAAGGTTGGGAGCAGATAACAGGTGCCTGAGGCACAACTGTGGGGGGAAAGAGCCTGGCGAGAACAAGTAGATCAGAATCCTGGTCTGGCCACTTACCACTGCATGGTCCTGACCCAAGTATTTGATCTTCTTGGGCCTCAGTTTCTTTGTCTGTAAATTGGGCATAGAAATCCCTATCTCATGGGGTTGGGATGAAGCTTAAATAAGATCATATGCTTAAGTAGTGGCCACAGGGCTTCCCTGAATCTACATCTCTTTGTGGTCTCTCTTCCCACCTAATGTTATTCGCACATTTCTTATGTCATGAACCTACTATATACTAAATACGGAATACTGAAGAATGTGTTTATGTATGTCTGTTTGGTAAGTAGACTGGAAATTCTTTGAGAACAGAAACCAAGTCTCAGCTCCGGATTCTTGGTAGCTGCACATATGGGTGCCAATATACACTTGAATAAATGAGTGAAGCGAAGGAGTAAATATAGCTTCTTAGTTGGGAGAGCTGTCCCACTGTAGATGCAGCACAACCCCATTTCTTGGGGGCTGAGGACAGCAGCTTGAATTGACAAACCACAAGAAGACTTTTAAAGCAAAACAAAAAAAGTTTACAAAGAGAACTTTCCAATTAATAAACCACCCAAACTCCTGACTACCCAAGTGTTTCCAGATAGAGCTTTTGCCAGGGAGACTGGCTCATTTGTAATTAATGAGTGTTTGTTTGCATTCAAAGGCAGTAAGGTACTCAAGTTCTTTCAAAGAACCTATTCTCCGGAGGAGGCTAAACATTATCCTTGTAATCTTGGAGATTGGCAATTTTATTTTGTTGGTAACCTTGTGTGTGTGTGTGCATTCCTTCAACAAATATTTATGGAGCTCTTATTCTGTGCCTCGTACTACTTTAGGCACTGAGAACAGGGCGGTCAGTAAGGGGAGGAGCCCTATTCTCATGTATATTATGATCAGGTGGGAGCAGATGGTCAATAACTAAATGAATAGAAGAAATAAGAATGGTAAATATGGAAGAGAGATTTAAAACACGATGATGTGCTCAGGAGTAATGGAGTGATGAGTTTTGATTGGGTGGTTGGAGCAGGGGAGAAGGAATTCCAAATGAAAAGAAGAGCTGGTGCAAAGGCCCTGGGGTGGAAAAGAGATAGGCATATTCAAGCAGTGGACAAGTGGGAAGAGCAACATAAATGAAGTTGGAGAAGAAAGTGAAAGCTGAATTAAGCAGGCCATTAAAATCCTTGGGGAAAGAATTTAGATTTGTTCCAAGTGCAATAAATAAGTTTAAGCAGGGGACTGACATGATCTGATATATGCCTTTAAAAAAATCTCTGGCCCTGACCAGGGGGGCTCAGTTGGTTGGAGTGTCATCCCATACACCAAAAGTTTGGGGTTTCAATTCCCAGTCAGGGCACATACCTAGATGTCAGGTTCGATCCCCAGTCAGGACACGCATGGGAGGCAACCAATTGATGTTTCTCTCTCTGTCTTTGTCCCTTCTTATCTCTCTAAAATCAATAAAATGTTTTAAAAATTTTTTAAAAATATCTTTGGCTCCTCATGGAGAATGGATTTTAGGGACCAAGAATGGAAGTCAGAGACCAGTGAGAAGGTTATTTCAGTAGTGTGATGAGAAATGGTGAGAGCCTGCAGGTGTTAACAGCAGTAGTGGAAACATAGAAACATGTATGTATTTTGGAAGTAAAATCACAGCCTTTGGTGATTGATTGTTGGAGGAAGATAGTAGTGAGTCAAGATATTCAAGGGGAACTCCAAGGTATTGGGCTTGTGATAAGGTGAACAGTGGTGACATTTTCTGAGAGAACTGGGGGAAATAACCTGGGCTTTTGTCTGTGTGCATGTGTCTGAACATGTGTGCACATGCACTAGAGTGGTAGGGACACGAGTGTTCTGGGACCAAGGGACACGAGTGTTCTGGGACCCTTGGTCCCTGGCCTTGCTGAGTTTGAGAGGCCTGAGGCACGTCCAAGTGGAGATGCCAAGTAGGCCTTTGGATCTTTGCAACTTGAGCTCTGAGAGGTGATTAAAGGTGGAAATATAGATCTGGGGGTTATTTACCTATAGATCACCAAGGGCAAGATGTAGATAAAGAAGAGAAAGAGACCCGAACAGAGCCCCGAGGCACTTCCCTATTGAAAGTAAAGCCTGAGAGTGAGGTATCACTGAGGTCAAAAGAAAAACAGCCTGGGGAGAGGGAGGGCCAAAAGTGTTGATTTCAGCGGTGTGAGGACAGGTGTGAGGACAGGCGAGTGACTGCTGGGTGGGGCAACCAGTGGCCTTGGCAGAAGGCCTGGGCAGTGTGCCTGCAGTGGTGGGGTTGCGCACCTTATTACAGTGGGTTGAGAAGACAACCTGAGGCAGAAACGGGAACAGCTACAGGCACGTTTTTTGGGGAAGGGAGTTTTGCTGTGAAGGGGAACAGAGAAGTAGAGCAGTGGCTGAAGTATAAAACGGGACCAAGTTTATATATCAAGGGAAATGGTGGTAGTGGGAGAGAGACCTGGTAGTGCAAGGGTCGTGGATTGAAGACAGATGAATGGGACCCAGAACCCAAGAGGAGGGGTCTTTGAAGCCTTTGAAAGGGAGAAAGACACATCATTTATTGAAACAAAAGAAAAGACAAACAAGATGGGTTCAGAGCCGCATATTTTTCAGAATGGAAATCTAAGTGTGTCTATCTAGTTGCATCTAATTGCATTTAAGGAGGCGATAAGGACAAGGACTTTGGCTATTGTGTATAAATATACATGGGAGTATTTGAGGGAGTGGTAGGAGTTTTGAGTAGAGAGTAGAAGGTGTGAAACAATCATTTTGAAAAATAGGCATGTGAACTGGGAGAGTGTAGTAGGATCGCCAGGCAACACCGAGTGCCAGTTTGGCATTTCTGGCCATGGATTTAAAGGTGTGTTACAGAACAGCACACACAGGGGCCCGGACTCTGGAGGATGGTATACTAATGCTGTCCAGACCACCTCCTGGGCCCGTCTGTCCGATGCCAATCGGAAAGATCGCTCTCAATGCCAGAGATTTGTGAAAAGGAAAGGAAATGTTTATTTAAAGCTATACAGACTTAAAGTAGTGACCTAATGTCTGCCTTAAAATATCAAAGTCCTTTAAGATACCCACAGGCACACACAGTGCTCCCTTCTCCCCCTGCCCTAATCCAGGTTACCGTAACTCAGGAAAAGGAGCACACGTCTATGTTTCCAAGCTGCTGGCACCATCAGCTGTATCGATGTCCAGGCAGGATATCCAATTAATCCAAAGCCACGTGGCACCTTCTTGCAGTCTACTGGCAAGAGTTCTTTGTGCCCATTTTTCCAGGCAAAGTCTCTCCTGCTTCCCAGGCCATGCAGCCAAAGGGAGCACCCCAAGCCATGTGGTCCTCTTCTGCCAGAGCTGCAGCGGTCTGCACTCTGGTCAAAACTACATGGTTTTTTCCTCTACCAGAGCTGCGGAGAGGGTAGGGTCGCCACTCTGGCAAAGCCGAGTGGCTCTCTCTCCTTCACATGGCTGCAGGGGTCCCTACTCCGCCAGAAGTGCGTGGCTTTCTCTCCGTGCACTGACACAGCTGTGTCGTTCACTCTCCTTTAATGGCTGCCATGTCCCAGTTTAAATCCCTGTACCCGTCCTCCTCTGCAGCCCCATTTCTGAGTCCTCCCACAATCAGCTACACCTGCCAGCACTCCCCTATCATTCCAAGTTTACTGGGCTGCCATTGTGAGTCTGGGCAGGTGTGGCCCCATGTCGTGGACCCAATCATCTCCAAGCTCTCACGCAGGCACTGTAACTCGGGGCACCTGTCCCCAGTTACATCCTGGGTGGAAGTCACTCCCTTCTCCCTGGTTCAGAGCATGGTCACAGCTACATAACATATCTATGCAACCAGTTAAAGGCTATAGATATGTTAAGTGACCATGCCAGAGGTTAGCTGCAAAGCCATCTCAATGGCCCTGCTCCATGTGTCCCTTCCCCAACTCACACCTGTAGGGGTAGAGGGATGAAGACATCTTAATATTTCCTGGACACCTTGGGTTCTGGACCTCATTCCAAATCCCTTTTTGCCCACCCTCACCCCCTGCCCGGATGCACCCTGTTACAGTTGGACCAGTTATCCTGAGAACGTGTGTTTTTCACTGTCAATGTGGAGCAGGTGAAGAGTCAGATCTAATCATGCTCAGAACTTGCCCCAGGAGGTAAAAAGAGATAGAGGTGACAAAGGAATTAAAGGTGTTTAGTAGAGGTTCTAATGACAAAGAATGCCTTGGAAGAAAGATCAGGAGGTGCTGAGGCCCTGAGGGGATGACTGAGGGTGAGAGGTGGTGGGAGACATTTGTTTCAAAGCCTTGATGAGGTCACAGATTTGCTGGAGCCCCAGCAGTGGGCTGGGGTGAGCTGGTAGAATAAGAAGTCATCCAAAGGGATACTTAAAGTCAAGATTTCTCAAGGTGTTGGATGTAGCCGTGGATGATCATTAGGTCAAGATGGTGACAACAGACCTGGGTAGCTTAAGGCAGTATGGGTGAAACATGGATTATTGGAGGAAATGAGGTCAAGAAAGTGAGGCCATGGGGATTCTGAAATCACTGTGAGTGATAACAACAGTGAAGAGAGGACACAGGGACCAGTGAGTGAGGTCTGACTGAGACGGGGGCAACAAGGAGGGCTAGCTGGTGCCCAAGGCTGCACTGACCTCCAAGGAACTCTGTGTGTGTGTGTGAGTTTGGAATCTATATGGTTAGAAGGCATTACTTGGGAGTGAGAAGGAGAAGAGCTGCCCCACTTTCAGCCTCGAGGTATAGGTAGAAGTACAAGTGAAAGTGTTGAAATGGCTACAGTTAGGGTGAGAGGATGAAGGGAATATTCAGAGAAGGGCTGTAGTTGTCAGGTTGTCTTCTGCCCATACAGCGTGAGCTCCAGAGGGCACCACACAAGGGTGGGGGGCAGCTAGGAAGTTGGGTGAGATTACAGGATGTGCAAAGCAGTGGGGGGATGAGGTTCTGTGATGAGGGACACTGAGGAGGCTTGGGGACAGTGAAGAACAAGGTATGGAACAGAAAGAATTGGCCTAATGGTCTCTTGGGAGGAGGTAGGTTCAAGCTGGACTTTTCTCTCCTGAGGTCTCAAGGTGGTGGTCAAGGGCAGCAGCTTAGGTGGTACCTGGTGTTAGAATGAACTAGATCTAGAGTTGGCATGCCATGTGTCCCCCAGGCCAGGCCATCGAGCTGAACAGGAGAAGCGGGCTGGGTCAGAACTAGGGGGAACCAGATCAGGGCTTCTCAGTATCCAATTTGCAAACGAAGCCCCCAGGGATCATGATTCAGTGGGTCTGGGTTGGGGCCTGAGGGTCTGCATTACTCATAAGCCCCAGGTAGTGCTCAGACTGCCGGTCTGGGAACCACACTTTGAGTCGTGAGGACTGGGGCATCCTGGGTCTGCTCAAGGCTGTGGCTCTTCCTCATCTGTACCCACTGTCATATGAAAATGAAGGCTCACTACCGTCTTCTCTTCTGATTGTTAGAGAGAAGCCAGAGATCTGAATTTTTATGTAAAATCCTCCCATTTAAAAATATGAAGAAATAATAAAAAATTCTGTAAAACACTGGCGGGCCAAACAGAACGCTGGATTAAGGCGCATCCATGTGTGCTGTCTGACGGAGAGGCACTGGGGCAGGATGGGGCGTGGGGAGTGCTGGCCCGGGAGTCAGCTGTTCGGGGTCACAGCATTGGCTCTGCCGCCAGCACTACAGGTCACCATTCCCATGGCATGTGAAAGTTAAAAAGCAGGTTCCCAGTCACCTGGGCTGCCACCTGTCCCTGCCAGGCTGCGTTCATTCCCAGCTCTACAGAAAAGTTGTCCTTTCCCCTTCCTTCACCCAGAACGCCCTCCATCTGCCCCTGCTCCCACCTCCCAATCTACGCTACTGCCTCGAGAGTGGTTTAGCTGATGGAGTGCCTGGAAGTCTCAGTTTTCTTTGAAATGGCATGAAATATTGACATATTTAATTCTATCATTCAGGCCTGAAACCATTTTTCTAGCAGGAAATATGGCCATATTATATGTATGCAGGTCTCTGCAACTCAAAAAAAGAATAATCACACATAGAATATTTTGAAAAAAACACATTCCTGGTTTCCCATTAGCATTTATTTCCACTGGTTCACTTTCCGTGTCACCTACAGCACTCCCTAGCAGACAAGTGGTAGCAAGCACCCAAAGTTTAAGAACGGTTTATTTTATTATAACTTTTTTAAATCCTCACATGAGGATACATTCATTGATTTTAGAGAGAGGGGAGGGGAGAGAGAGAAAGAGAGAGACATCGATCGGTTGCCTTCCGTACGCACCCTGACCGGGGATTGAACCCTCAACTTTAAGCATGTGCTCTGATTGCAATCGAGCCTTCAACCTTTTGGTGCATGAGATGATGTTCCAAACAACTGAGCCATCCAACTAGGGAGAGGACAGTTTTTTTTTAACTCTTAATATATAGAAAATTCTATCCATTAAGGTAATGTGTTCTGGGAATTGAAATGTCAATTACTGTATTTTAGTGGGGAGAGCTGTCCTTTGAGCTTTTAGATGCTAGTGTTCCAAGTGAAAGTGAGCTGAAAATTTGCCCAAGTCCCACCCGCTCACTCTTCAAAGTCCAGGTGAAGACCCCTCTCTGTGTACTGTTCTCCCCGAGTTCTGCCTGCTCATCTTCACCACCCTCATCGCTGAGGTGCTGTGTGTAAAACACACTGTTAGCTCCTGGTTATGAGTGCTGAGGGGTCTGTGCGGCTGCCCAGCTGTCAGCTGGTGCCGGCTGGGACTGTGACTTGAACCTCTGCTGAGCCAGCAAAGAGCAGCCTCAGGAAACACTGAATCACTGACTTCTCTCTGCGTCGCAGGACCTTGGCAACTCCTCACCTCCCATGAGTCATGGAAACTAAGGATCTGACGATGTTATAGCTCCTCTGTAAAAATTGCGCATCCATCAAGGTCTCACCATGATATGGGGCAAGGGTTGCTCTTCAAACTCCCTGAATCTCTCTGGTTCCTACTTATAAGTACTCTCTACTTTACTCGTAGTATTGAAAACAGCATAGACTTTGGCATCTGAGAGCCCTGGGTTCAAATCTTGGTCCTGTTACATATTAACTTTATGATTTTACAAGGTATTTGAGTCTGTAAGCCTCACTATTTACATTAGGAAAATAAAACTAATACTAAGACCTCCATCATAGAGCAAGCATAGTGGGGGGGGCATGTTCACCCTCTCCTCCCCTCTCCTCTCTGCCTGCATGCCCCTCCCCACTTCCAAGGACCCGCTGGCTATTGGCAACTGTCTGGGTGTTGGACCCCCCCGACCTGCCCCCTTGCAAATGGAAGGCAAGGAGGCTGAAGCTGGCCTTAAAAGCTCCCTTCCAAATGTCCATCTCTCCTTAGGTGGCCATACTAAGCAATTCAGAAAACATAATCCCCAGGCCCAGAT